>JXCR01144976.1:52836-65090 GCA_002079205.1 Phalaenopsis hybrid cultivar | reverse complement strand
GTTAAATCTTTACTTTTCTTTTCTCTTTTTTTGGCTAGTTTATATATATATATATATATATATATATATATATATATATATATATATATATATATATATTTTTCACCCTCTTTAGTATCAAATATATTATAAAGATTCATAAAAACATAAATTTTAACGTCACAGTTTGTTCTCTTAGACTCCGTACGAGCCATTTTATATTTTTTTAGTTCTCTAAACTTTTACATTTAAAACATTTCTTTTGATTCTCGAAGTACATCTTTTGTCACTTGTTTAATAGTGTTTGTTACTTTATCCTATATAGAATTCGTTTCTTCTTGAACATCTCAAATATTGAAATCTTGAAGTTTACTCATAAAAATAATTTTATTTATCTTTTAGGTGCCCTCATCTATTTCTACGACAATGATTTTTAATATTCTTTATTTTACAATTCTTCATCTTTAAAATCTAGAACTAATAATCGATGTTGAGTACTAAAATGCTCACTTGGAATTGCCTTACAATCTTTACATTCTCAATGATCTCTTCTTCTCATAACAAAACAATCAATATGTGTTATTAGATCCATTCTTACAAGTAATAATATGCTCATCTCTTTTCTTGAATAAAACAATAGCAATAACAAAATCATACACTAAAGCAAAATCTAATATGACTTTACCTTCTTCATTAATCACTCCAAAACCGTAGCCACCATGAATATTTATAAAACCTTCTACCACTCTATTGACATGTCCAATTAAATTTCCTCGAAAAAAAAAATCTTTCTTCAAGACATATCATTGGCATTAAGTATGTTAGGTCATTCCAAAATTTATCTTTAGAACCTATATCTGAACCTATTTGAGGAGCATAAACACTTATAATAATAAAAATCTTAGTTTCAAAAATAATCTTAAGAACTATAGTTCAAACTCCAAATCTATCAATTTTTACAACATCTTTCAAACTTTTATCTATAATTACACCTACACTATTTTTAATGCGGCTTTAACCTGAATACAAAAATTTAAAACTTAAGTTATCAATCTCCTTAGCATTTTCTCCAACCCATTTAGGGTGTGTTTGGGGCGGCGTCCAAGCCGCGACGCGTTGGCTGGCCGCAATTTGCGGCCATTTGGGACTGCATCTGGGCCGCGGCGTCTGACTGTTTTGATTAAATGCTGGTCATGGATCGAACCACGCGACCCGCGTTCAAGGTTTGGCTTTTTACGAATCTTACCCCTCGTCTGTTTGATCCCAGCATTCGACCCCTCTGTTCAACCCCGACTCCCACATTGCTCCTTATTTTGAGAAATCAGAGACGAGCAAAGAAAAGGAATGGTGCGAACAGGCTTACCTTCCTCAATGGTTTCTGTTAGGAGCGGAGTGGAAGGATGAGAGAGATGAGAGTTTCGATGGTCTATGTACGCTACCATCCCGCCATTGCCTTCCCAACTTGCTTTGCGAGGGTTCGTTAACGAAGGCCATGGTTTGGGCGAAGCCGGGTGGGTTTTGGGCACGGAGAGAGNATGGTTTCGGCGAAATCGGGAGGGTTTTGGGCACAGAGAGAGGGTAAGGTGGAGAAGGGTTTATGGTTTTAATTTATCTTTTATTTAAGTTTTATTTTCATTAATTTAAGTAATTAACATTTAATGATTAATTCATATATTTTCATTAATTAGATAAATTTATATATTATTATTTAATGATTAAATAATTAATTTATAAACATATTTTTAAGTTTTAAATTATTTGATAAAAATATAAGTTTTCATAATTGATAAAACTAATAAATTATTAATCAATGTTAATTTATTACTTAAGAAATAATTTGTTTAATAAAAAAATTATTTAATATTTTGTTACAAACAGCATTACTACATAGTGACGGGACTGTCATTTTTCCAAAAACAGTTGCCACAATATTATTTTCAAATTGTAAAAAACAAATAGACAACCAGTTTTTCGCAATAGCTCTCCACAACAACTTCTTAGAGCAGCTAAACTGCAGCTACCCCAAACAGAACCTTAGTTTCTTGAATATATAAGATATTTATCTTTCTATGAATCATAATATAAACTAATTCTATTAATTTACCTGTGATAGTACATAAATTCCAAGATCATATCCTAATACTAATTTCATGGACTAACTTTTTTACCTCCATCCGTTCGTAATGTTGGAACTCATAATTATTTGACACTACACCCAGGTGTGTAGCTACCCTCGCACACTTTTTACTGCATTCAGACGATACAGCGCGTCACTTCCAGGGGACGCCTTAGTATTTACACAATGATCAAAATGATTCATGTCATGATTTTTCGATAAATTTTACATTGATTGTCGACTACCTAACACACCCCTTAACTTTTCGCATTATCATGAAAATGAATTTATCATTAACATTGATCACAATCCAGTATAACATCATCAAACTAAAAATGAGAAGATGGATTGGAATTTCATGAAAGAGAAACCAAAAAGTAAGTTAATTTGCAATTCATGTTCAAACAAGAAGTTACTCACCAACACATTTATCAAAAGATTTTGCAAACAAACTTCCAAAAAAATCTTAAGCAAACTTGAATAGTAGATCTGAACCATCCAGTTTGAAGAGAAGTTTTGAAATTATTAAGATTGCTAAATAAGGAAAGAAAACAACCATGAATCCATGAGCTAAATAAGAAAAAATATGTCACGGACTCATGTGCTTAAAATAGAAAGAGAAAATATGAATTCATGTGCTTAACATAGATTTGAGGGCCACTGATTGCTCCCCTCACTCCCACCAAATAAGAAAATTACGAACAGTTTAAATTTTTAAATCATTTAAAATTAATAGTTTTTAATTATTAGGTAGTTTTCTAAATAAATATCAATTAAAGGAATGAATAAAACAAGCTTTCTAGAACTTCTTTTCTAAACATGTCTTTAAATACGTAATTTCTTAGTTATAATACAATCTTTTTACAAGGAACGGAGCTCCTAGCCTCACACATTTTACATCAATAATTCACATCTTTGAATGAAAGAAAAAGTATATCATCTTCACCTTTCAATTCACAATTTCACATTTAATTAATTAAAGTATACTTTAAATATCAATCATTCAAAGATGTAGAAGAATGTTGAAAGTTGTCTGAAGAGAAGAGCTTCCATTCTTATAGTAGTCTAATTGTAGTTGTATTATTATCATATTATAAATAAAATTTCTCCAAAATTATAATATTTTAAAGCTATTTTTAATTTATATAATGTTTTTTAAAAATATTATAAACTGGATGACAAATCTAAAGTTAAAGTTGTAGAGGCAGATGGAGTTTTAAAGCTAACATTAAATAATGAAAACTCATACTAGATATGGTGCAGGAATGAGGACCTGCCCAGTCAGATTAAGCGGCAACTTTGAGCAGGTTTTGGGCCTCCATGCAGCATTATGTATTCAAATCAAACCATACCCAATTTTAAGTTTATTTATATTAATGAGAAGCAAAACATAGCGACATATCACCATCAACATTATTAGCCCTATTGAAATTCATTTCAGATTAAAATATAGTAAAATGCCACATTTCAGATAAGCTAATGCAGTTTAGCATGTGCGTCTAGCAACTAAAATTGAGGCCCAAGCAGGACCATTTTGAAGGTTCGGTTCACATAAAACAGTTGGCATACATACTGGTAAAGTAAACAATTTATGAACAAACACGTTGCTTCTGTTACATTTGAGAAAACAAGACTAGCGTTTTTTCAATTTTGGTAAAGCTGTGATTGGGTAATAAGGAAATAACAAGTTATACAATAAGTTTCACTGGTGCACTTTCCAATATAAGCATTAATTCAATAAGTCGTATGGCTCAACATAAAAAAGTATAGTTCCTTTTTCTANAAGTTTCACTGGTGCACTTTCCAATATAAGCATCAATTCAATAAGTCGTATGGCTCAACATAAAAAGTTATACTTCTATTTTCTTAAAACATTTTTGGCAACGCCAAAGATAACAACAGAAAAGAAACTAATAGCTACAGCATATATCAACAGAGAAACCCTTAAAATTTTGTTAAATGTAGAGCACCTGGATATTGTCACCACGTGGATGCTTTCTTGCTCCTTTCTCTGGTACATTAACAACCTAAGAAAAAATAAGATAATAAGAACGTGGCCGGGGGGGGGATGTTATTTCTTTTCCAAAGAAAAAAGAATGTTATTTGGAAATGTGTGCGCTATCGCTTACTNGGGGGGGGGGGGAGTGGGAGGGTAATGTTTATTTCTTTTCCACAAGCAAATCTTATAAGAATAGGAAAAAACAACATAAACAGAAAATATGAAAAGCACAAATTTAAGCGCAAAGAAAAAAAAATGTTATTTGGAAATGTGTGCGCAATCGCTTACTGTTCCTTCAAGCATTTTCAACAATGCCTGTTGAACTCCTTCCCCAGATACATCTCTGCTAATGTTTAGACTCTCAGCCTGTGCAAAATGCANCTGTTGAACTCCTTCCCCAGATACATCTCTGCTAATGTTTAGACTCTCAGCCTGTGCAAAATGCAAAAAAATGTCATTTTAGGAAAAGTTCAATCACAAAATTGTATAATAATACAATCCATCCTGAATTTATAGAACCTTCTTAGTGATCTTGTCAACTTCATCAATATAAACAATTCCTTGTTGGGCCGCCGTCACATTAAAGTCAGCTGCCTGAAAAACAAAAGTTTTTAGGCAATCACAAATATATNGTTGGGCCGCCGTCACATTAAAGTCAGCTGCCTGAAAAACAAAAGTTTTTAGGCAATCACAAATATATATATTTATGGGAAACGTGGTCCTTTTGTAGCCCATGAGAATGAATGATAAATGAGTTCAAACTTGTTAATTAGGTTCAAATTTTAAATGTGCGTTCTATCTTATTTATTGTGCAGTATTAATAGTTGATACTTTGAAATAAGCCAAAGCACCTAACTTGAAAACAATTGTCAGTGCTCATAAATTAGACAAACATACAGTCTAAGATTATTTTCATCACATCAGTGTTCCTGTAACAGTCAATTCAATATGCATTCAATCTATTCCATTCCAAAATAACCCACAAACTTAGCCATATAGTGAAATTCCATGCCTTTCACTTGAAACCTGCTGAATCTTGAATTGTCTGTGGTCTTACAATACCTAGGTAAGGGCTTGTACAACAGCAACAACAACAAGCCTTTATCCCACCAAGTACGGTCGGCTACATAAATCCTTTTCTCCATGGCGTCCAATTGCATGTCAAATTTTCATTTAATTCTAATTAATTAAGATCATTTTTTATACAATATGCCCAGGTCTTTCAAGGTCTACCTCTATCTTTCTTAACATATATCAAATCTAAAACATCTAGCCTCCTAACTGGATCATCAGATGGTCGATGTTATATGTGAACAAAAGCATCTAAAACGACTCCCTCTAATTGTCCGCCACAAGAGATACACCAACCCTATCACAGATGTATTCATTATGCATTTTGTCTTCAAGTGTAAAGCTAATCATCCACCTAAGCATTCTCATCTCGGCAACACTTAAATTTATGCTTCTCTTTTAAAGGCCACCATTCAACGCTACAGAGCATTGCAAGTCTCACCACCATCTTATAAAATTTTCCTTTCAATTGAAGCGGTACTTTTCTATCACACAGTAGGCCCGAGCATTCGTCCACTTCAACCAACCAAACTTGAATTCTACTAAAAACACCCCCATCTATATCACCATTACTTTGAACAATAGACCCGAGATATCTAAAGCTTTCATGCCTTTTAATAATTTGATCACCCACAGTTACAACTTTGTCACTAGAGCTACTACTGATAAAATTATATTCCATGTATTCGGTTTTAGTTCTACTCAAACAAAGGCCTTCAGACTCCAATGTAGACCTCCATAATTCAAGTTTTTTTTCTGAACTCTTTGTCTAGTCTTATCCACAAGAAGAACATCATCAGCAAAAAACATACACCAAGGTACATCCTCCTGTAAATGTCCAGTAAGAGCATCCATAAATAAAGCAAAATAGATATGGGCTTAAAGTCGATCCCTGATGTAATCCAACTAAAATAGAAAAATATTTGGTCAATCCACCTTCTGTTTGAACACAAGTAACAACTCTAGCATATATATCTTTAATCACTTGAATATAAGTCATATCAACACCTTTCTTCTCTAGAACTCTCCAAAGGCTATCTCTTGGAGCTTTATCGTAAGCTTTTTCAAAATCAATAAAAATCATATGCAGATCCTCCTTATTCTCTATGTAATTCTCCATCGAACCTCTCAAAAAATGCATAGCTTTCATAGTATACCTGTCCGGCTTAAATCCAAACTTGTAATATCTTAACCTATGTTCAATTACCCTCTCCCATAATTTTAAAGTATGACACATCAACTTAATTCTACCTATGTTCAATTACCCTCTCCCATAATTTTAAAGTATGACACATCAACTTAATTCCTCTACAATTTGCACACTCTTGTGCATCCCCTTTATTCCTAAAAATGGGGATGCCCTCTAAGCATTGTTTTAGTTTTTAAAATAATATTAAAGAGTTTAATAAGCCAAGACACTCTCAAATCTCCTAAATATTTCCACACTTCAATTGGGATATCGTCAGGTCCTAAAAACTTTCCACCCTCAATTTTCTTTAAAGTCTTCTCAACTACATTTTTTACTAATGCAACGATAAAAATGAAATATTTTATTATTATTAGTGATATTAAAAACACTAAAGTCGATCGTATTTTCAAAAACTTCATTGAAAAAACTATCAAAATTGTTCACTTACCTATATTGAATATCGTTTTCTAAGAAAAACACCTTTAGATTTTCATCTTTAATATACTTTACTTGATTTAAATCATTAATTTTCTTTTCTCTTTGTTTGGCTAGTTTATACATATATTTTTCATCATTTTTAGTATCTAATATATTATAAAGATCTATAAAAAAAGAATTTTTAGTTTCACAGATTGTTCTCTTAGACTCCTTATGGGTTTTTTTATATTTTTTTCAGTTCTCTAAGTTTTTAAATTTAAACCAATTTTTATAACATAACTTCTTATATGTTTTTTTTTTTTGCACAATTTTATTCCACCAACAGTTATTTTTATTTATAAAAACTTTTCCTTATAATTCTCTAAGTACATCTTTTACCACTTGTTTAATAGAATCTGTTATTTTATCCCACAGAATTTATTTCTTCATGAACATCACAAATCTCAAAATCTTGAAGTTTACTCATAAAAATAATTTTATTTCTCTTTTATGTGCCCCTATCTATGTTATGACAATAATTCATAGTATTCTTTATTTTACATTTCTTCATCTTAAAATCCAGAACTAACAATCGATGTTGAGTATTTAAATTCACACTTGGAATGATCATACAATCTTTACATTCTCGACGATCTCTTCTTCTCATAAGAAAATAATCAATTTGTGTTTTATTGGATCCATTCTTATAAAGAATAATATGTTCTATCTCTTTTTTTTTTAATAAAGTATTAGCAATAACAAAATCATACGCTAAAGCAAAATCTAATATGACTCAACTTCTTCATTAATCACTCCAAAACCGTAGCCACCATGAATATTGCTAATATCCTCTATCACTCTACTAACATGTCTATTTAAATCTCCTCCAATAAAAGTTATTTCTCCAAGAGGTAAGGGCTTGTGAAAGAAAAAAAAGTAGGAACAAAGAGATTGTAGGGAGTGTTTGTAAGGACTTAACTCCAGAAATTCCATAAAAAGAGTCTCCCTACCCATCTGGTGGTCTCCCTACCCCTCTGGTGGTCTCCCTATATATAGGCTTGGGCTAACCTCAAGGTCTTTTACATAAATGGCTACACCAATAAAAAAAGAAAAATACAAACCACTCAATTCTTATGTATTTATATATCACCTAAATTTTAATTTTTACATACATACCACCTTGCCTATGCATGAAAAGGTGTATTTCACTTTTTAATGTTAAAATGGATGTATTTTCGATGTGATATGAAAGATTTTGGTGGTGTAAATGTACGAATTAAATTTTAGGTAGTAAATATGAAAATACATAAGAGTTGGGTGGTATGTATGCAAATGCCCCCGCCCCCAAAAAAAGAAAAAAGAAAATATATTAAAATGATTACAATGTCATAGTTAAATGAGTAGCATAGGTTGCATAATGTCATTCGACTATCAGAAGAGTTGATGAATTCAACTTGACTCGTTGAGTTAGCCCAGCAAACTAGTTTGTTGAACTAATTGGCCGAGTAGGTCGTCTGCGTTAATTTGCCAAGTTGCATTGTTGGGTTTTGTTCTAATATACTTGAAATATTCTATTCAAATCTCAATTTGTGGTCACATATTCAGCTATACATATATAATTCCTTAGTTCGTTTAATGATATGACAAAAAATTGCAAAAATAATATGAGACCAAAAATATTATCAATACAAGAATAAATATTTAAAAGTATATCGTATTTTGTGTCCCTTACTATCATTTATAAATAAAGCACAAAAGAGTTTTTTCTTCTAAATAGCCAAAAAATCGAAATTCCAAAAGACAAACTTGGTGCTTCCTTATTTCTAAGCGAAAGAAAAAAGAAAGCTCAAAGAATAACAAAATGTGAACATAGAGAAAGAACAAGAAAACGATCCTAGGAATGGACTTCTTGTCCTCCTATTTCAAGACCCTTCTACACCGCTAAAACTCTAGTCATTGTGAAAGCACCAGCCGAAGTTGAACTTTATCTTGTTGTGGAGACGACTCAATTTTGAGAACAATTGTGATGTAGTGACTAGACCCTCTAGACATATGATAGATCAATTTAAGGGATTGAACACCCTAACAATAAAGTGAATTTACTTTGAGTGAGCTTATGGGTGAGGGGTGATCTATTAATCACCATGCTCCATCTAAAATTGCTTATGAAAAAAATATTGCTGAGAAAATTAGTTAGAATGTTGTCCAATCAGTTCCAATAAGTATGGAGCATGAAAAAAAATAATTCTCGAGGAAGTCACCCAACTTCCTATTGAACTTGCAACTATGAAAACTCTTGAAGCTCAAACTATAAACTCGACTGTTGACGGTAAAGATGAGCTTTTTTGCTCAATGGTCTTACATGTGCTAGCGGAATATGGTTTTGTGTTACTTGCATATGCCCCTTTCGAAGGGAATATCCTAATCAGTTACTTGGAAAAGTGCAACAACTTCCCACTGTTGCTTAAATGTGTGAAGTACATCAAACTCCTATGTCTTTACTTAAAGAGGTCGCTCATGAATTATCTACCGAGATTGCAATTAATCATTGAGCCAATGTTGACGTCAAGATGATGAACATGAACTAGATATCTCACCAAAGAGATGGTCAAATTCAAATCGGAAAATGAAGCAAAAACAGTTGAACTATTAAATCAACTGGCTGAACTAAGAAATTAGTTGGTGAGTTGAAGAATGATTTTGGCGGAATAAAAGCTTTCTTTGAAGAAATTAATAAACAAGTAGCTGACATGGTGTCCCGACCTATTTTTTTCCCAAAATGCTTAGAATCAATTCAGTCAAACAAATTCAAGTCCAGAGGTAAAATTTGTCTTACGACTTCTTTGAAAATGAAAATTACAGTTGAAGATGCCCATAATCATTGTCCTTGGCTTTTTTGTCTTGCTGTAGTGAGTTGAAAATTATGTTTTGTATTATGAGTGAATCGTTTGTGATAGTTTGTACTGTACTAATTATTTAATGAAATCACTATTGATTCAGAAAGATTTTACTCAAAAAATAGTCTTTTAATAACTGTTATGCACTATTCGTTAATATAACTAAGTTTGTTGATATTCTTCGTTACTCTTCCTTCCACTTCCCTAATACTAATTAGGGTTTTGAAACCTTAGTTCTTAATACCTCCACTTTGTCTCCAAAAGATGGCTTCTGTCTTTTACAATAGCAACCAGGCATTTACAAATGGTTCGTTTGTAGGAAAGTCCAAGTTAGGAAGAATCAGTATAAATGCTTTGCAAGCAAATTATGACTTTGGAGATGCTGCCAAGCTTCGCCTAGCAGGGGAAGATGAATTCCTAAACTTGATAGATGATAATGAAATCTGCTACTATAAAGATCAATTCGGGTTAGGCTAAGATTTCCCTTGTGTGTCGATTTGTAGATACTCTTAACTACTGCGTAGTAGTATCAACTCAGATAATGCCCAACACATTTGTGAGTATAACATTGATGATTTTGTATACGAGATTCAAGAAGATGCATCGATCTTTCAACCGATTTTGTCATTTATTCACTGTGAAGGCATATAAAGAGGGATTCATGCTTTTCATTGCTACCGAAAATTCAGACTAGAGAATAAAGTGTGATTGGAAGAATAGCTTATGCTTTATGAGCTGCAAGGGTCAATAGACATTCCAACTAAGCCTCAGCCATTCTCTCCTAATAGAGCGTTTTTTATAACCCTCGCTCCTGAAGATGACAAAAGCTATTCGGTCCTCGAAAAACTTAAATTAAAGGTTAAAAAGCCTATGGAACAACATTTCGTGGAGAAGATACTTGTAGGTAAATTACTTCATGTAATTTAAGTTTGAGTAATTAAAAAACTATTCTATGCATATTTTCCGTGTATATGACAAACAACTCATGAACCTTTAAGTTGGTAAAAACACCGCTTCACTTTGCACTTTGGCCATTAAAAAAAAAGAAAATTCTTGTGAATTGCATAGCGCTTAATTCCTTGAAAATGCTATATTAAATTATCTAACTTTGTTCCCACTAAAAACTAACTTCGAAGTACACCGTTTGAAAATACATGTAAACTGGGATTTAGAAATTACATTCATGATAAGTCCAAGAACTTAATAAGTAGGATATAGAATTCTCATTTCAATGAGCACTTTACAAAAGCTAAAATGCACCATTTCTTGTTAGATGTTCACTACCGATTTCATACTAAAATGATAAATAAATTAGATTTCTTCATTTATTAAGATTGCTTCTAATTTGCATGGATAAATAGTTGATGACGTAATTAAATTCAACTACAATCCAAGAGCTTAATGCTATGACATTGTAGTTTGAGTAGAATAGAGGCAGAACGACACGTCAATTGGATAAACATAGAAATGAGTTACTACTAACTTTGCACATTCAAGTAATAAAAATTCACAATTTTCTCATCAAATATGCAGGTATAAGAAAGTATGACGAGAAAAATAATGACTGAGATCAGTAAATACCATCAAAAGTTTGTAAAGTATGGACTCCACATCTTCACCAACATATCCTGCCTACAAAATCAATCACATTCCACCAAATTAAAAGAAAAAATTCATGGAGGAAATTGAGCATTTAGGAAGGCTAAAATTCTCAAGTTTTCAAAGAACATCATAACAGCACAGATAAAGATACACTAGATCATGTCAGTAATGAATAAATATGTATTAAGTTACACAACAAACAAATACAATTAAATTGAAAGAAATCCACCGGTCACCTTCATGTAACTTTTAAGGTTCAAATCAGTGTGATTCTGATTATTCGACTTCAAAGAGATGAGCAAACCAAACTACAGGTTTTTTCCTAACATGCTACTTGNATGCACATCAACTTAATTCCTCTATAATTTGCACACTCTTGTGCATCCCCTTTATTCCTAAAAATGGGGATGTCCTCTATTCCTCAAGCATTGTTTTAGTTTTTAAAATAATATTAGAGTTTAATAAGCCAAGAAACTCTCAAATCTCCTAAATATTTCCACACTTCAACTAGGATATCGTCAGGCCCTAAAAACTTTCCACCCTTAATTTTCTTTAAAGTCTTCTCAACTATTTTTTTACTAATGCAACAATAAAAATGAAATGTTTTATTATTATTAACGATATTAAGAACACTAAAGTCGATCGTATTTTCAAAAAACTTCATTGAAAAAATTATCAAAATTGCTCACTCACCTATATTGAATATCGTTTTCTAAGAAAAACACTTTTAGATTTTCATCTTTAATATACTTTACTTGAGTTAAATCATTAATTTCTTTTCTCTTTGTTTGGCTAGTTTATACATATATTTTTCATCATTTTTAGTATCTAACATATTATAAAGATCACTAAAAACAGAATTTTTAGCTTCACAGATTGTTCTCTTAGACTCCCTATGGGTCTTTGTATATTTTTCTCAGTTCTCTAATTTTTTAAATTTAAACCAAATTTTATAACATAACTTCTTATATGTTATCTTTTTTT
>JXCR01144976.1:4365-50379 GCA_002079205.1 Phalaenopsis hybrid cultivar | reverse complement strand
AGATGATGAACATGAACTAGATATCTCACCAAAGAGATGGTCAAATTCAAATCGGAAAATGAAGCAAAAACAGTTGAACTATTAAATCAACTGGTTGAACTATTAAATCAACTGGTTGAACTAAGAAATTAGTTGGTGAGTTGAAGAATGAGTTTGGCGGAATAAAAGTTTTCTTTGAAGAAATTAATAAACTAGTAGCTGACATGGTGTCCCGACCTATTTTTTTCCAAAAATGCTTAGAATCAATTCAGTCAAACAAATTCAAGTCCAGAGGTAAAATTTGTCTTACGACTTCTTTGAAAATGAAAATTACAGTTGAAGATGCCCATAATCATTGTCCTTGGCTTTTTTGTCTTGCTGTAGTGAGTTGAAAATTATGTTTTGTATTATGAGTGAATCGTTTGTGATAGTTTGTACTGTACTAATTATTTAATGAAATCACTGTTGATTCAGAAAGATTTTACTCAAAAAATAGTCTTTTAATAGCTCTTATGCACTATTCGTTAATATAACTAAGTTTGTTGATATTCTTCGTTACTCTTCCTTCCACTTCCCTAATACTAATGAGGGTTTTGAAACCTTAGTTCTTAATTTTCGGTCAACTTTTTTTTTATGATTTTGAAAATTGAATAAGAAAATAATTTTTGAAATATAATTTAAATATAAGAGGCATATAGTTTAGGTTTTGAAAGTAGTGTGTTTTAATTTTTGAAAAGAAATGAGACCAAATGGATCTCATCAGTCCAATAGTTTGCATAATCGTGTCCGATACCGCGAATATTACACCCTCCTGAAAAATGAGTGTATACCTCAGCGATAGACTCAATCCTGTAAACTAAAAGTTTTGTGACATTCATTTGGCCTGCGAACATTTTATATGTGACATACAAGTTCTTCTATCTAATACAAAGATTAAATAAGGTTTATTTTACCTGGGTTCCAAGTTCCCTATAAAGGCAAACCCCTATAGTTAATTACATTTCAAATGATTGGGGTTACTTGAGAAAACTCTCGATAATGATCAATGGTACTAGTCTTCAACATTTCAAAGTTTAGGCTTTCACGGTATGGCGTGGAAAAGCAAATGGGAGTAGCTCAAACATGAACAGTTATTTCAGGAGTCCAAAGGAAGGAACTGGTAGGGGATGTCATAGATCCCGAGGAGAAACCTCAGTGACTTCCCAGACTATCCTACTGTGTGGCTGTGTTTTGGAGAAAATGTTATTTGAGTGTTCAATACTGTCAATTTTATTATTTGAGACTTACACTTACATAATAACTGGTTATGCAAATAGCCCGCAAAGATAAGAGGGTTAACGTCGTACCACATAACAACCTCGAAACCTAAGACGAGTTAAGACTTACGTTGCACAATGTGGTTGTGCAGGTGCCTAAAAGAGGGTGAGGAATTACGTCGCGTTGGGCGAGCTACATCGAAGTCCTATGAGTTGTTTAAACTAAGGAAGTTTAGTTGGTGAAGACTTTCTTTGATGTTGTAGAATGACGACCCCCTCTACTTGTAGTATGCTCCAAACTCCTTGTCGTGCTGCCCACAAAGTTGCTCCGGGCTCCTCGTCGAAGTAGCAGTCTTAAAGTCTAAGGTTCAAACAGTTTTACCAAGTGTATTTCAATGTCTCGGTTTTGTTGTCATTGGGGGGTTAAAGTTGATTAGAGCGACACAGGTTAGCATCTCACGGTTCCCTCGTTCCGGTATCATTATTTTCTTTTGAATTTACTTAGCTTAAACGAATTGTAAAATCCATTTAAACCGGGGAGATCTCGTTAGGAACCGTGGGCTACCTCCTCCGAGGGACTCCCGTAAATTCGAAAGAGAGCGTTATGTTTTGTTTTGTTTTGATTTGTTTTGAAAATGTTGTTTAATTTTAAAAAATCATTTTTTTTCCAAAGTGAAATTGTATTCAGTATCTCCATAATGTGTTAGAGCAAGAGCAAATTGCAATGACAAAACAACAACAAATAAAATGTACTTGTGTACTTGGCATATCTGCAGTTGTTATCTCTGTTGCGTGTTTAACTCACAAAATACAATATAATTTACAGTGAATTTAAGCATATCTACAGTTGTTATCCCTGTTGCATGTTTAACTCACAAAATACAATATAATTTACAGTGAATTTAAATAAATTGCAGAGAATGGAAGAAAATAGTAAACAGTAGAACAAGTTGTAGCAACAACAAGGAACTCAAAAAAGGTGATCCTAAGGCTTCCCACAACTCCTAACTGCCACTGGCGAGCTAGTACGGTGATCCTACGACCTCCTGCGGCTCCGAAAAGCTACTAGCAAGTGTGTACGGTGATCCTACGACTCCGAATAGCAGCTAGGAATTTCGAATAGCGTCTGCATGAGTTCCTATGAACCCAAACAGCAATTAGCAAGCCTAAACAACGATCATAAGGCCTCCCACAGCTCGGGACAGCAGCTAAGGAATCCCAACAACAACTATTAATCACCAACCAACAATTCTAGGCTTCCGAACAACAGTCCCTAGCACCAAACAACAGTTTTAAGCTTCTAAACAGCAATTCCTAGCACCAAACAGTAGTTTTAAACAGCAAACAGCAACTCTAAGCTTCCAAACAGTACTTAGCACCAGACAAGAGTTCTACGACACTGGGCAGCAACTTGGAGGTTTAGGTAGTGGTCCTACAACTTCCTACAACATCGGGCAGCGACTAGGAGCATTGGACAGCACCCTACAGCCCTTCCTACATTCCAAAAGATGGCTTTGAAATGCAAACAATGCTTACAACGCCTCCTATCATTCCAAACAGCAACTATTAAACACCAAACAGAACTTTACAGTGATTGACAACCTTAAACAGCATATAAATGGGGCGCAAAACCCTCCAAAACAGTGACTAAGTTGTTCAAGGAAGACCAACAAAAGCAAGCAGAGATCAGGTTGCCCAATAAATAAAATTGTGCATCAGACCACTGCTTGCATCTTTCTAACTAGGGCATAAATTCGGTTAATACAGTTCAACGCAAAATACTATTTGGAAATCTCCAAAAATCAGTCCCTATGACTGGAAGAGCTACTATCATAACAAATGTAAGCAGATAAATAAATTATGAAGTGTCTACAGCATATGTTAAGCTCCGCCATCATGGGATCAAGTCTTATGGATGAAAGAATGCATTAAAAAGCTTTAAACTGAATGATATAAACAGGACTAGTTCAATTCCTCAGACAGTTTCCTTTCAGCTTTCAACAGATTCAGCACTTACGATTAAAGATCTTAAAAAAAAATTTAAGCGAGGAGATCGAATNCTGAATGATATAAACAGGACTAGTTCAATTCCTCAGACAGTTTCCTTTCAGCTTTCAACAGATTCAGCACTTTCGATTAAAGATCTTAAAAAAAAATTTAAGCGAGGAGATCGAACCTGTACCTACCAATCTCACAAATTTCGGGTAAGAAGAAACCAAGGGGGAGGAATCCTGTCGAGCGAGGAGAACCAAATCGAGCAGACCGAGTGAGGAAGAAGACGAGCGTCTTGTCTAGATTAGGAGCGGGTGCCGAATTAATCCAAAGAGCTGGATCGGGCCGAATCAAGCGGAGTTCTGTTCCGAGAGACGACTCCTGAGAGAGGTCGCGCAGAGGAAGAAAAAAAAATGTCGCAGGCTTCGGTTAAGCAGGCGAGCGGGAGTAAACGTCTTGAGAGCGGGACTATAGCGAAGAAGCAGGCGCGAGAGAAGGGAGCCGAATCAAGCAGGTGTCGGTTTCTGTTCACAGAGGAGGTGCGGGTGAGGCGCAGGAGGAGCGGGCGCTTCGTCTTTCCCTGTCGAGTGGGCTCGAGCAGAGAAGCCTCGGGAGAAGGAGAAGGCGAGCGAGGGAAGGTTGGCGAGCGAAGGAAGATGAGCAGGAGCTCGGGAGAGGCAGAGGAGGAAGACAAGTCGAGCTGGATTTCTGTCGAGAGAGGAAGGCGAGCGCTACGGGCTGTTGCGTGAGGAGACGAGAGGCGAGCGGCTTTGGTTCGGAGAGGAGTGCGAGGTTCTGTTCGTAGAGAGGAGGAGAGTTTCGGTCGGGCAAGGAAGAGGTGAGCGAGGACTTCGANAGGAAGGCGAGCGCTACGGGCTGTTGCGTGAGGAGACGAGAGGCGAGCGGCTTTGGTTCGGAGAGGAGTGCGGGGGTTTTGTTCGTAGAGAGGAGGAGAGCTTCGGTCGGGCAAGGAAGAGGTGAGCGAGGACTTCGGTGCACAGGCGGGAGGTGTCGAGGGCTTCGATGCAGAAGAGGAAGGGGGTGAGTTCGAACGGAGCGGTTGTTTGGCGCAGGGAAGAGAAGAAGCCAGCAGGTGACTCGAGCGGAAGAGGCGAATGGGAGCTCTGATGCAGAGGAGAGGCGTGAGGGATTGAGCGGTCGAGACTCAGTGCTGAGGAGAAGAATTGAATCTCGTCGTGAGAGGAAGATGGAGTCGAATGTCTCTCTGGGGAGGAAGCGCTCGATCTGTATATCCAAATTTTCAATGTGCCCATTACAAGTGAAACGTCGGGGAATTGATTAACGGAGGAATTGATTAACGTCTATTAACGCAANGCGGTCGAGACTCAGTGCTGAGGAGAAGAATTGAATCTCGTCGTGAGAGGAAGATGGAGTCGAATGTCTCTCCGGGGAGGAAGCGCTCGATCTGTATATCCAAATTTTCAATGTGCCCATTACAAGTGAAACGGCGGGGAATTGATTAAAGGAGGAATTGATTAACGTCTATTAACGCAACAACTTAATTAGAAAGTAATAAGGCCACATTAAATTTAATTAAGGGTTTAGATGAGGTAATTTCAAATTTGAAATTTCAAATTACAAATTGGGTTGTAGCCCGACCTGAGATATAATTGGACTATGCTTAGCCCGAATTGATCCCTGGTTAAGCCTAAACTCGTCTCATTTAATTAAACTTAATGCGCATCAATTTTCGTGTTGTTTATGTGAGCGCATAATCATAGTGATATGGGTGTCTTTCCTGGCTAAAGTCGACGTCCCGGACACATCCGTCTGGTCTATTTCATCATCCGGAGTCGTTCGGGTGAGCTCGCTGACGGTCCGTCCAAAAAAGTGTCACTTTCGTGCGTGGTGTAACGCGCGCGTGAAGTACGACGTTTGTGAGTATTCGAGTCATGGAGGGTTCACCTAAGGCCTTCTGATCCTGTAGGAACTCATTTTCAGGCCCTCTACATGTTGGTCCTTAACCCTTGCAACTAGAAGTTGAGTGTTTGGAACCACTCATGCGAGTTCTTCACGAAAATGAGCCAAGAAGTGGTTTGAAGTTCTACGGGAGGTGGGCTCTATTGCTAGTCCGCTAGGATGGTCAATAAGAACTCCTAAAGTTAGATCCTAGGTTCTAAGAGTAGGAGACTGAGACCTTACTAAAAATGAGGTCAACATTAATACCTCCACTCTGTTTCCAAAAGATGGCTTCTGTCTTTTACAATAGCAACCAGGTATTTACAAAAGGTTCGTTTGTAGGAAAGTCCAAGTTAGGAAGAATCAGTATAAATGCTTTGCAAGCAAATTATGACTTTGGAGATGCTGCCAAGCTTCGCCTAGTGGGGGAAGATGAATTCCTAAACTTGATAGATGATAATGAAATCTGCTACTATAAAGATCAATCCGGGTTAGGCTAAGATTTCCCTTGTGTGTCGATTTGTAGATACTCTTAACTACTGCGTAGTAGTATCAACTCAGATAAGACCCAACACATTTGTGAGTATAACACGGTGATTTTGTATACGAGATTCAAGAAGATGCATCGATCTTTCAACCGATTTTGTCATTTATTCACTGTGAAGGCATATAAAGAGGGATTCATCCTTTTCATTGCTACCGTCATTCGGAAAATTCAGACTAGAGAATAAAGTGTGTGATTGAAAGAATAGCTTATGCTTTATGAGCTGCAAGGGTCAATAGACATTCCAACTAAGGCTCAGCCATTCTCTGCTAATAGAGTGTTTTTTATAACCCTCGCTCCTGAAGATGACAAAAGCTATTCGGGCTCCTGAAGATGACAAAAGCTATTCGGTCCTCAAAAAACTTAAATTAAAGGTTAAAAAGCCTATGGAACAACATTTCGTGGAGAAGATACTTGTAGGTAAATTACTTCATGTAATTTAAGTTTGAGTAATTAAAAAACTATTCTATGCATATTTTCCGTGTATATGACAAACAACTCATGAACCTTTAAGTTAGTAAAAACACCGCTTCACTTTGCACTTTGGCCATTAAAAAAAAAAGAAAATTCTTGTGAATTGCATAGCGCTTAATTCCTTGAAAATGCTATATTAAATTATCTAACTGTGTTGTTCCCACTAAAAACTAACTTGGAAGTACACCGTTTGAAAATACATGTAAACTGGGATTTAGAAATTACATCAATAACAAGTCCAAGAACTTAATAAGTAGGATATAGAAATCTCATTTCAATGAGCACTTTACAAAAGCTAAAATGCACCATTTCTTGTTAGATGTTCACTACCGATTTCATACTAAAATGATAAATAAATTAGATTTCTTCATTTATTAAGATTGCTGCTAATTTGCATGGATAAATAGTTGATGACGTAATTAAATTCAACTACAATCCAAGAACTTAATGCCATGACATTGTAGTTTGAGTAGAATAGGGGCTGAACGACACATCAATTGGATAAACATAGAAATGAGTTACTACTGACTTTGCACATTCAAGTAATAAAAATTCACATTTTTCTCATCAAATATGCAGGTATAAGAAAGTATGACGAGAAAAATAATGACTGAAATCAGTAAATACCATCAAAAGTTTGTAAAGTATGGACTCCACATCTTCACCAACATATCCTGCCTACAAAATCAATCACATTCCACCAAATTAAAAGAAAAAATTCATGGAGGAAATTGAGCATTTAGGAAGGCTAAAATTCTCAAGTTTTCAAAGAACATCATAACAGCACAGATAAAGATAAACTGGATCATGCCAGTAATGAATAAATATGTATAAAGTTTCACAACAAACAAATACAATTAAATTGAAAGAAATCCAACGGTCACCTTCATGTAACTTTTAAGGTTCATTATTCGACTTCAAAGAGATGAGCAAACCAAACTACAGGTGAATGTTTCCTAACATGCTACTTAACAAAACATACAGCTTGGGCCAACATACACAAAAATCAGATGACATCTAAAATAGTTAATCAAATGATTTCATCTAGTTTATTAGTATTAAACCTCAAAGCTACACGGTTTATGCTCTAATAAAGTTTTAGATTGTCTTCACTAATTATTTATGATTCTCTGAACCATATTGATTCAAAGGAAAAATTGTAAAATCCAATACGAATGACCAGTGTTCAGGAATCACTTGCCACAAAGTGTACTAACAGTTTAAAAAGGGATTCAGTCAAGTTAGCTGTGATCTGAAAGGTTGGTAAAGGTTAGATTTGACCAAAAACCCTAATGAAAACCTACGGGACTTCATATGTGGTTGATTAAGCCCATATGAGGTGTCAACTGGATCGAGCTGCCAACGAACCTGTTAAGCTGGCCTATTATAAGCTTAAATAAGCAAATTTAAATGGTTACAAATATTTTATGGAATGAAACTAAAATCTTGTTTGATTGAACTACCTAAATGAGCCAGCCTCTCTAGCCAATTACACATGAGTCAATCAGATTGAAGTCTCAGCTTCTCTTCTCTCTCATTATCACCTACACGTCACATAAACCCTCAAAATCCTTCTCATCACTAGCCACAATCATTCCTCGATCTCTTTTGTCATTGCTTTCTGATTCTTGAGCTCTCTCAAAACCACTGCAGATCCTTCCCCCAGGTCTTTGGTACCGTCATCACAAGTGGATTAAAAAAAAAACATAGATTTCTTGCTATGGAGGATTATCTGTCCTTAAATACAAACAACGGAATAAAGTCAGCATTTGCTTTGACATTATATAAAAGATAGTAAAGCAAGTGATAAGCATTTCCTAACTAATTTTCATATTAGCTATAGATCAAGAAATGTCTAGAATTTATTTTTTTCAGAAAAATCTTACTTTTTTATTTCTTTCAAAAGAACTCTCTTAATTGCATGATATTGGTATTTACAATCCCATAGCACAAGAGCACAATTCATTTCAATCCTAAGTTTTTCATTCAAAACTGACAAAAGTTAAAAAGGTGGTGAAAAATCTAATAACTGGTTATAGGAATATTATGGTATTTTCTTAACTTTGAGATGGTTCAAAGAATTCTAGAAGCAAAAAAGGCTAGTTGAGAAAAAAATATATTCTAATTATTGGGTGGTTTGAAATTTTTTAACTATTGGAAAATGGACAAGTAAAATTTTAAAAGTAAAGTTAAAATTGACAAGTACTTCGAAAATTTCTGATATCATATAAGATAAGGATAAAAAAATAATTTGTTTATAAACGAAAAAATGTCTTGGAAAAATTACCAATTTAGAAAGTCTGGGAAAGATTTAATTTTTTTAAGTATGAGCAGTCTTTTCAATCAAATTCATTTTTTGAGAATCAAAAAAATGAAAGATAAATTTGAATTCAAGAAAGAGAAGTCGATTCAGGTATATATATACTAAAAAAATGAGAACTTAGAGCCCTTGTAACAAACAGCATTTTTCATTAATGGTTTACCCTTGACAAAATTAAATGAAATTATATAGTTTTGTCTGGGGTGTTCTTGAAATATAGGCTAGCCTGTTTATTTTACATAACCCCATTAGTTAAATAGACTGGCCCAGCCCAGGTATTATAATCTGATATTTTCACTGTCAAGGATGGATTAGGATGGGCTGGCACAGCTGTTATAAGCACATATATCTGACAGAACCCAAATATGATATACCAGCCCAGCAAAACTTGTTTCAGAACCACCCCATTTAGTAAGCGACTCCATAGATGTGATTAGTTCACCTGCTTGATTTTTCTTAGACCATCTCTGCGTTAAAACATAATTGACTTCCCACTAATGCTGTAGATAAAAGCATAACATATAGAAAAACACATATTATCAATCAGAACAAGCATATCATCATATGATAATGAAATAATATTCTCATCAATGGCCAATTTCATGTTAAACTTTTAAAGAAGTAAATGTAAAGAATTCATGAAAGCTAACTCTTCTACTACAAAGAAACTTGCCTGTGTGAGGGTTGTGGCATCAGCAATGACAAAAGGTACATTCACAAATCGGGCCAATGTTTTCGCTAGTAGTGTTTTCCCTGTCCTTGAAAGAAAAGTTTACAAATACATAAGAATAGATAAACATGAATGAATCCTTATGAGAAAGTTTAGCCCTAGATACTTAGCAACGTTCATCTGAAACAACAATAAACAGAATAAAAATGCACTAAGCCATTCTAACCTCACAAATCAACGCCAAATTTCCAAAACGGAGAAAAAAATATTGTTACCCACATGGCTTTTAGTGTTATGAAAACAGCAAGAGTGTTCCCAGCAAACCTTTCACCGTTCTTTGAACTAGTTAATCTAGCAGGAACAGCTAGCATTTCAATCTTGTGTAATATTGTAAAGTAGGCATAACAAGATATAAAAAAGTTGATGTAAGTTCTTGCATAGCTACTCACCTACGAAGCTTCACTAAAAATCATCAGTTAAAGTCCCTTGACTAAGCCATAAAGTTCATCCTTATGTTTAAGTTTTGGCGTCTAAACAAATATCAAATGTACCGAATGATAATTGAATAAATACAATTCAAGGGCAGAGTACTAATTTCAAATGGATCAGAATGAATATTATCCTCGTAAACAAGTTAGTTCTTTTTCTGAATTCTTTCTCAATTAGAACTTCAGTTTTTTACAAGTTTTCTATTCTGTAAATCACTGCATCATTACATGCAATCAAGTCCTTTCTTGATAGCGATAAAATATTGGATGATATGATACGGATTCGGATAATAAGAAAGACAAAGCAAATATAGGAAGAGCATTGGATAGGTAGAGAGAAGAAAGAGATTGGGGATATACAAGAATGAAATCCTTGGAGAGAGGAAGAAACAAAAGAAGAAACCAAAGAATACAAAAAAATCCCAATAAGGGTAGCCAAATCTCTGATTTCAATTAATCTTCAAATCTAATTAGCATTTACAATGCACTAAACACTGCATATAAAAAATAAGGCTTATTAAAATAACCTTTAAACAAATAGTAAATACCAAACTACTCCCAACTGACATCTAGCACGATACTAAAGATGAACAAGATTCATGACAACAGACTAAAGGAACTTGCACTGGATCAATCCCCTTAGGCTACAAAGATATCTACTATGGACGATTGATCATTGCATCATCATTTGATTTCCAAACCATCATGTGATTACTATCACACCTCCTTTCCTCTCTCAAAAAATTAAAATACATTTATCGACCTTGGAAATCGATTCGTTTATTGTCATTCTTATGAAAGCACGTGAAACCCCTTAGAAACATACCTAAACCCTTCAAAATTCAAAATAATTGATCAAAACAAAACTAATCCTATCTAACATTAAACGCTCTAATAAGATAAACATGAAATAGGTTCATGACCAATGACTAAAGCTACTTGAATTGTGTCGGCGAAAGGTGAAACGTCAAAAGTGAAAGGTCAAAGGAAAATGTACTATTTAGTTTTAGGGTTGTTTAACACAATGATAAAATTTAATCTTCAATAGACGACATAAAAAATATTCAGCATATTATATATTATTTCCCTTGACTCTGTTGAGGCCTCGAGATATATTCAACAAGCCCTATACCATTATGGGTGCAGGCAACGAAGCTTGACGAGATAAATTTCTTAATTGAAAAAAAAAAACTTGAGAACTAATTGGATTACCCTCTGGCAAAAAAGTTGTTGGATGTAAATGAATATTTGCATTTAAGTTTCATTCTGATAGATCTGTAGCTCATCACAAAGTTTGGTTGTTCGTTAGGGGCTAAACTCAGATTTATGGGACTGACTACTTAGACACATTCTCTTCGATAGCTAAGTTGACTTTGACTCGCCTCTTCCTATGCTTGGCTACAACGAATAATTGGTTTCTACACCAGATTAATGTGAATAATATATTTCAGCATGGTGATCTTTTAGAAGGGGTATACATGAAGCAACCTTCTAAGTTTGTTGCTAATGGGGAGTCTGGTAAAGTATGTTGTCTTTGGAAGTCACTATATAGATTGAAGCAAAACCCCAAGGGGGGGGCATGGTTCGTAAGATTGTCATGCAGTGGAAGAGTTTGAGATGTAGAAAAGCAAAAGTGATCACATTGTATTCTACATACAATCTGCTTCTGAGATCATTCAATTAGTGATGTATGTTTATAACATTATTATTACTGAAAGTGATGTGCATAAAATTTTATCATGAAAGTTATCTCTCCACAAACAGTTCAACACTAAAGATCTGAGTATATTGAAGTACTTCTCGAGGATTGAGGTATCAAGGAACAAGAAGGGTATATTTCGATCTCGACGTATGTGTTGAATTTGTTAGCAGAAACTAGAAAATTAAGGGTTAAGCCATATAGTGCTTCGATGCTTCCAATCAACCAACTTACCAAGGATGGAGTGTATTTAATGATCATGAATGATAATAGGAACTTGGTGGGAATTTTAAACAACCTCACAGTGACTCGCCCTGACATTGTGTATTCAGTTCGCACTATAACTTAGTTCATATCTTCCCCCATAATTCAACATTGGTCAACTCTGGAACAGATACTATGTTTCCTCAAAAGAGCTTTTGGAAAAGAGATTCTATATTAGAATCATAAGCATAAAAATATTGAATGTTTCTCAAATGCAAATTGGGTAGGTTTTAAGATTGATCGAATATCCATTACTGAATATTATGTTTTTGTTGGGTGATAATTTGATTTCATGGAAAAGTAAGAAACAAAATGTAATGTCACGGTCCAGTGCAAAATTTGTATAGAACAATGGCACAAATTTCGAATGAATTGATGTGGGCATCTCAATTCCTAACCGAAATGGCTTTAAAGAAAATAGTTCTAGCAAAGTTGTGGTGTGATAACCAAGCTGCAATTCATATTGCTTCAAACTTTGTTTTTTAATCAATGAACTAAGCACATGAGATAAATTATCATTTTGTTCATGAAAAGATTAAAAAAATTTTGATTTTTACATTTCATGTAAAAAATTGAGGAACAATTAGGTGAAATCTTCACAAAGGCCCTTAAAAGAGCTAGAGTCACTTATATTTGTAACAAGTTGGGCATGATAAATATACATGCGCTAGCTTGAAGGGGAGTGTTATAAAAAATATTAAATTTAATGGGTATATATTAGGAAACATGTATATTTGGAGGATTGATATTATATACTCTAATTAGATGAGATCTAATTATAAGATTTATTCTAAATTAGAAATATTCCTAATATATAGACATAGGAGTGTATATAAATATGTAACATATTCTTTCAATTGAATAATAAGAAGTTTTCCCGTTACAATCATCATTACTAACACCAACATTCTCTTCAATATAACTTTCAATATCACTGAGAAAGCAAATTTTCCAAAATTGGCTCACAAGAAAAGCACTCATCAATGTCACAAATCCTACCCATCTCAAGATGTCTCTTGATTGGGGTACCTAGATTGTTTCTAGCTTTAATTTTTAAAAAATTATCATCTTCATTAGACAAATCTCAATCATTAAGGTCGATATTACAAAGATTTATTTCTCAATGATTTTTTGCGGTGTTGTATGAGGTGTTAAACTTAATCTTCACAAAACGTTCTAAATAATTTCTATCCATGAAACCTTTGGTCCCATTTTCCTTTCAACCTCTGACATTAATCATATATTCTCGTTTAAAGAGCCTATTTTCTACTGCTTATTGCACATGTACTAAAAGCATGATTTTCAACTTGGCACATGTTAGGTGTATGAGAAGTGTGTCCATATCTGCTAAGCTCAAGAAAAGCATGTTGAGGTCTACAGTTTTATGGTACACAGGAATTTACCAGTATTATTAAAAGAGTATTAAGAGATATTTTATATAGCAAAGCACCTAACTTTATTTAGGAACTTCTCAAAATTTACATATCTTATTTAAAATGTATAATTAGTTGACTATTTTTACACAAATACCATGGATTCTTTCAATAATGTTGCAACTCTATAAAACTTCTCTCAGCAAATTGCCACAAGGGAAGTTATGAAAGTCACACAAATAATAGTTGCAAATTAGTCTAATAAATGCTGGTGTAAAAATACTTCATGATTATTTGACCATTTAATCCCTCAGAAAAAATTAAAATTNACCATATTGATTCAAAGGAAAAATTGTAAAATCCAATACGAATGACCAGTGTTCAGGAATCACTTGCCACAACCTCTTAGAGTGTACTAACAGTTTAAAAAGGGATTCAGTCAAGTTAACTGTGATCTGAAAGGTTGGTAAAGGTTAGATTTGACCAAAAACCCTAATGAAAACCTACGGGACTTCATATGTGGTTGATTAAGCCCATATGAGGTGTCAACTGGATCGAGCTGCCAACGAACCTGTTAAGCTGGCCTATTATAAGCTTAAATAAGCAAATTTAAATGGTTACAAATATTTTATGGAATGAACCTAAAAGCATGTTTGATTGAACTAGCCTAAATGAGCCAGCCTCTCTAGCCAATCACACATGAGTCAATCAAATTGAAGTCTCAGCTTCTCTTCTCTCTCATTATCACCTACACGTCACATAAACCCTCAAAATCCTTCTCATCAATAGCCACGATCATTCCTCGATCTCTTTTGTCATTGCTTTCTGATTCTTGAGCTCTCTCAAAACCACTGCAGATCCTTCCCCCAGGTCTTTGGTACAGTCATCACAAGTGGATTAAAAAAAAAACATAGATTTCTTGCTATGGAGGATTCTGTCCTTGAACACAAACTACGGAATAAAGTCAGCATTTGCTTTGACATTATATAAAAGATAGTAAAGCAAGTGATAAGCATTTCCTATCTAATTTTCATATTAGCTATAGATCAAGAAATGTCTAGAATTTATTTTTTTCAGAAAAATCTTACTTTTTTATTTCTTTCAAAAGCACTCTCTTAATTGCATGATATTGGTATTTGCAATCCCATAGCACAAGAGCACAATTCATTTCAATCCTAAGTTCTTCATTTCAAAACAGACAAAAGTTAAAAAGGTGATGAAAAACCTAATAACTGGTTATAGGAATATTATGGTATTTTCTTAACTTTGAGGTGGTTCAAAGAATTCTAGAAGCAAAAAAGGCTAGTAGAGAAAAAAATATATTCTAATTATTGGGTGGTTTGAAATTTTTTAACTATTGGAAAATGGACAAGTAAAATTTTAAAAGTTAAAATTGACAAATACTTCGAAAATTTCTGATATCATATAAGATAAGGATAAAAAAAAAAATTTCTTATAAACGAAAAAAGGTCTTGGAAAATTTACCAATTTAGAAAGTCGGGAAAGATTTAATTTTTTTAAGTATGAGCAGTCTTTTCAATAAAATTCATTTTTTGAGATCCCAAAAAAATGAAAGATAAATTTGAATTCAAGAAAGAGAAGTCGATTCAGGTATATATATACTAAAAAAAATCAGAACTTAGAGCCCTTGTAACAAACAGCATTTTTTATTAATGGTTTACCCTTGACAAAATTAAGTGAAATTATATAGTTTTGTCTGAAATTATATTGTTCTTGAAATATAGGCTAGCCTATTTATTTTACATAACCCCATTAGTTAAATAGACTTGCCCAGCCCAGGTATTATAATCTGGTCTTTTCACGGTCAAGGATGGATTAGGATGGGCTGGCACAACTGTTATAAGCACATATATCTGACAGAACCCAAATATGATATACCAGCCCAGCAAAACTTGTTTCAGAACCACCCCATTTAGTAAGCGACTCCATAGATGTGATTAGTTCACCTGCTTGATTTTTCTTAGACCATCTCTGCGTTAAAACATAATTGACTTCCCACTAATGCTGTAGATAAACGCATAACATATAGAAAAACACATATTATCAATCAGAACAAGCATATCATCATATGATAATGAAATAATATTCTCATCAATGGCCAATTTCATGTTAAACTTTTAAAGAAGTAAATGTAAAGAATTCATGAAAGCTAACTCTTCTACTACAAAGAAACTTGCCTGTGTGAGGGTTGTGGCATCAGCAATGACAAAAGGTACATTCACAAATCGGGCCAATGTTTTCGCTAGTAGTGTTTTCCCTGTCCTTGAAAGAAAAGTTTACAAATACATAAGAATAGATAAACATGAATGAATCCTTATGAGAAAGTTTAGCCCTAGATACTTAGCAACGTTCATCTGAAACAACAATAAACAGAATAAAAATGCACTAAGCCATTCTAACCTCACAAATCAACGCCAAATTTCCAAAACGGAGAAAAAAATATTGTTACCCACATGGCTTTTAGGAAAAGAATTTCAAATGGTGTTATGAAAACAGCAAGAGTGTTCCCAGCAAACCTTTCATCGTTCTTTGAACTAGTTAATCTTGCAGGAACAGCTAGCATTTCAATCTTGTGTAATATTGTAAAGTAGGCATAACAAAATATACAAAAGTTGATGTAAGTTCTTGCATAGCTACTCACCTACGAAGCTTCACTAGAAATCATCAGTTAAAGTCCCTTGACTATGCCATAAAGTCCATCCGTATGTTTAAGTTTTGGCGTCTAAACAAATATCAAATGTACCGAATGATAATTGAATAAATACCTTTCAAGGGCAGAGTACTAATTTCAAATGGATCAGCATGAACATTATCCTCGTAAACAAGTTAGTTCTTTTTCTGAATTCTTCTCAATTAGAACTTCAGTTTTTTACAAGTTTTCTATTCTGTAAATCATTGCATCATTACATGCAATCAAGTCCTTTCTTGATAGCGATAAAATATTGGATGATATGATACGGATTAGGATAATAAGAAAGACCAAGCAAATATAGGAAGAGCATTGGATAGGCAGAGAGAAGAAAGAGATTGGGGATATACAAGAATGAAATCCTTGGAGAGAGGAAGAAACCAAAGAATACAAAAAAAAATCCCCATAAGGGCAGCCAAATCTCTGATTTCAATTAATCTTCAAATCTAATTAGCATTTACAATGCACTAAACACTGCATATAAAAAATAAGGCTTATTAAAATAACCTTTAAACAAATAGTAAATACCAAACTACTCCCAACTGACATCCAGCACGATACTAAAGATGAACAAAAATAGATTCATGACAACAGACTAAAGGAACTTGCACTGGATCAATCCCCTTAGGCTACAAAGATATCTACTATGGACGATTGATCATTGCATCATCATTTGATTTCCAAACCATCATGTGATTACTATCACACCTCCTTTCCTCTCTCAAAAAATTAAAATGCATTTATCGACCTTGGAAATCGATTCGTTTATTGTTATTCTTATGAAAGCAAGTGAAATCCCTTAGAAACATACCTAAACCCTTCAAAATTCAAAATAATTGATCAAAACAAAACTAATCCTATCTAACATTAAACGCTCTAATAAGATAAACATGAAATAGGTTCATGACCAATGACTAAAGCTACTTGAATTGTGTCGGCGAAAGGTGAAACGTCAAAAGTGAAAGGTCAAAGGAAAATGTACAACACTATTTAGTTTTAGGGTTGTTTAACACAATGATAAAAATTAATCTTCAATAGACGACATAAAAAATATTCAGCATATTATATATTACTTCCCTTGACTCTGTTGAGGCCTTGAGATCTATTCAACAAGCCCTATACCATTATGGGTGCAGGCAGCGAAGCTTGACAAGATAAATTCTTTAATTGAAAAAAAAACATGAGAACTAATTGGATTACCCTCTGGCAAAAAAGTTGTTGGATGTAAATGAAGCTTTGCATTTAAGTTTCATTCTGATAGATATGTAGCTCATCACAAAGTTTGGTTGTTTGTTAGGGGCTACACTCAGATTTATGGGACTGACTACTTAGACACATTCTCTTCGATGGCTAAGTTGACTTCGACTCGCCTCTTCCTATGCTTAGCTACAACGAATAATTGGTCTCTACGCCAGATTAATGTGAATAATATATTTCAGCATGGTGATCTTTTAGAAGGGTATACATGAAGCATCTTCTAGGTTTGTTGCTAATGGGGAGTCTGGTAAAGTATGTTGTCTTTGGAAGTCACTATATAGATTGAAGCAAAACCCCAAGGGGGGAGCATGGTTCGTAAGATTGTCATGCAGTGGAAGAGTTTGAGATGCAGAAAAGCAAAAGTGATCACATTGTATTCTACAAACAATATGCTTCTGAGATCATTCAATTAGTAATGTATGTTGATAACATTATTATTATTGAAAGTGATGTGCAGAAAATTTTATCATGAAAATTATCTCTCCACAAACAGTTCAACACTAAAGATCTGAGTATATTGAAGTATTTTTTAAGAATTGAGGTATCAAGGAGCAAGAAGGGTATATTTCGATCTTGACGTATGTGTTGAATTTGTTAGCAGAAACTAGAAAATTAGGGGTTAAGCCATATAGTGCTTCGATGCTTCCAATCAACAACTTACCAAGGATGGAGTGTATTTAATGATCATGAATGATAATAGGAACTTCGTGGGAATTTTAAACAACCTCACAGTGACTCGCCCTGACATTGTGTATTCAGTTAGCACTATAACTTAGTTCATATCTTCCCCCACAATTCAACATTGGTCAACTCTGGAACAGATACTATGTTTCCTCAAAAGAGCTTTTGGAAAAGAGATTCTATATTAGAATCATAAGCATAAAAATATTGAATGTTTCTCAAATGCAAATTGGGTAGGTTTTAAGATTGATCGAATATCCATTACTGAATATTATGTTTTTGTTGGGTGATAATTTGATTTCATGGAAAAGTAAGAAACAAAATGTAATGTCACGGTCCAGTGCAAAATTTGTATAGAACAATGGCACAAATTTCGAATGAATTGATGTGGGCATCTCAATTCCTAACCGAAATGGCTTTAAAGAAAATAGTTCTAGCAAAGTTGTGGTGTGATAACCAAGCTGCAATTCATATTGCTTCAAACTTTGTTTTTTAATCAATGAACTAAGCACATGAGATAAATTATCATTTTGTTCATGAAAAGATTAAAAAAATTTTGATTTTTACATTTCATGTAAAAAATTGAGGAACAATTAGGTGAAATCTTCACAAAGGCCCTTAAAAGAGCTAGAGTCACTTATATTTGTAACAAGTTGGGCATGATAAATATACATGCGCTAGCTTGAAGGGGAGTGTTATAAAAAATATTAAATTTAATGGGTATATATTAGGAAACATGTATATTTGGAGGATTGATATTATATACTCTAATTAGATGAGATCTAATTATAAGATTTATTCTAAATTAGAAATATTCCTAATATATAGACATAGGAGTGTACATAAATATGTAACATATTCTTTCAATTGAATAATAAGAAGTTTTCCCGTTACAATCATCACTACTAACACCAGCATTCTCTTCAATATAACTTTCAATATCATTGAGAAAGCAAAATTTCCAAAATTGGCTCACAAGAAAAGCACTCATCAATGTCACAAATCCTAGCCATCTCAAGGTGTCTCTTGATCGGGGTACCTAGATTGTTTCTAGCTTTAATTTTTAAAAAATGATCATCTTCATTAGACAAATCTCAATCATTAAGGTCGATATTACATAGATTTATTTCTCAATGATCTTTTGCGGTGTTGTATGAGGTGTTAAACTTAATCTTCACAGTACGTTCTAAATAATTTCTATCCATGAAACCTTTGGTCCCATTTTCCTTTCTTAACCTCTGACATTAATCATATATTCTCATTTAAAGAGCCTATTTTCTACTGCTTATTGCACATGCACTAAAAACATGATTTTCAACTTGGCACATGTTAGGTGTATGAGAAGTGTGTCCATATCTGGTAAGCTCATGAAAAGCATGTTGAGGTCTACAGTTTTATGATACACAGGAATTTACCAGTATTATTAAAAGAGTATTAAGAGATATTTTATATAGCAAAGCACCTAACTTTATTTAGGAACTTCTCAAAATTTACATATCTTTTTTAAAATGTATAATTAGTTGACTATTTTTACACAAATACCATGGATTCTTTCAATAATGTTGCAATTCTATAAAACTTCTCTCAGCAAATTGCCACAAGGGAAGTTATGAAAGTCACAAAAAAATAGTTGCAAATTAGTCTAATAAATGCTGGTGTAAAAATACTTCATGATTGATTATTTGACCAATCCCTCAGAAAAAATTAAACACTTAATTTAAACTGAAACTATTTTTACGTAAAATTAAATTTTAAATATATAATTACATATTAGAGGAATGCATTTCTTTATCTAAGAGGTTCTTATTCGCCTCTGAAACTTCACACCAACTCTACTAAATAAGAAAAAAATAGAAGAAAATAAGAGGTGTTGCCATTAGAAAAGGAACGCAATACAGGATGAGGGTTGGTATCTATTTTGTATCTTTATGGATTCTGGTTCTACAAGCAAATCATCGCAATGCAAGCAAAAGTTCAAGCTATTCCCTTCAACTCATCATTGAACCATGGATGATTGAGAGCAAAGACATCATCATAGAGGGGTACAATGTGAATGTGATTAACTTATTTAGAGAATCCATGCATGGAAGAGTTTGGCAAGCCCACCAACAAGCCAAACCAGGTTTTACTTTCCTCTTGCAGTACAAACAAGTTATATTTTAACACATAGCTGGAGATGGAAATAGAGTTGCACATTGTTATGCCCACTTTGCCCTTCAAGGGGATTTTACTTTGAAACGTGTAAATGAACAACATGCTCTCTTTTCTCTTCATTTAGAAGATATGGCTCCTTTTGTAAATGCCTAAAGGCACAGTTTTGTACACACTTTGTAGCTTTTAATATAGTGATACAAAATCAATATTTCAATGGGGGAAAGAATCAAAATGTTGCTAGTGATGCAGATCCAAAAAATGCCATTTGACACCAACGGATATCATCTGAAATATGAACAGCATGCGAGAGATGGCAGAAAGAGACATAAATGAGGACAAAATTCAATTGATAAATCTTAAAAGGGATAAGGCACTAAGACTCCCATACGTCAATTAGTGGTTTTCTTCTGCTTTTTCACATGCAGGGCAGTAGCTAATCATGGTACACAGCAAACACATACAACCAAAGCCTGAACTTGTTGATTGATATTTGAAACTCCGATCGTTTCATTTATTTATCCGTTTAAATAAGATTATAGAAGTCAAAATAAAAGCACAATAATATTATGAACACTCATATGTTCAGAAAGTCTGTCATTTAAAAGATACACCCCATTATTAAACAAGACTGCCTAATCTAAGCTCTCAAGGTATCAGTTCTTCAGAATATTCATTGAAAAATATTTCATCTGACAAAAAAAAAGAGAATTGAAAAGTTGTGCCCCATGAATGTAAACTCCATAAATTTTGGATTAAGTTGAAAGAAATCAGGTAAATAAAACATTGCTAATGACTGATGATTAGCATGACCGTTTCTAATGATTAAAAGTACTTGAAAAAAATGAATACTTATAGAAGCACTAGAAGATTTAATAAAGTTGAAAAAAAAAGGGATGAAAAAACCATGTGGATACCTGAGCCAGTGGGACCAATTAAAAGAATGTTGCTTTTTTCAAGTTCCACCGTATCATTATCATTAATCATAGATCCATCAGTATTTGAATCGCCTGCAGACCTAATAACCAGTTTCATTAAATAAATGAGGGCAATGGCATCACCTCTGGCAAATGTTCTAGGCAAATGAATATAGAAAAAATTACTGAGAGGATAAGAAGTAAATCCAACCAGTCTGACAGATTATCATAATAGATCCTCTTGTAATGATTGTAGACTGCTACAGAGAGTACCTGGAGTGGTAAAGCAAGTGCTTTTTATTCACAAGCAGTAAAGTATATAAGCAAATCATAAAGAAAAATATAACCGGAAAAGCACGATGCATGCAATGAATTGCTGTAAATGTCATTACCTACAAATGAAAATTTATAGTGCTTGATCAGCAAGGCAACTAAATCTATCGTTGACCTATTTTTATTTAAGAAAAAGAAAAAGAAAAAGGAAAGCCCACCCCAGTGCCATACCTCCCATAGCAGCAAAGCCCATACACCCCAATTCTCGTAACTAGTTATGCACCACTCCCTTTACAGAGTTGGATGTCCAGCTCATTAAAAAAATATATAAATACAATAAAATAAAAACCTAAAAACTAAATAACCCTTGGCCCGTTCCTCTCTGGTGCTATCTTTACTTGCACTTCAACTAGCTCACTCTCTTGCAATCACTCGCGCCCTTCCTCTCATCTTCTCCGTATTCAACCCTACCCAAATTATCTAAAACCCTTGACAGCAATAAGACAAGGAAGCCATGCCAAGAGCTCATGGGAGAAGAAAACAATAAGATATGCAGCACGAAGGCATCCTACGAAACCAACAGTGTATAAAGGAGAATGGGGAAATTGTGAGAAGAACAAATTTAAGTTAGATCCATTTCGTAACCATCACCTTCATCTTCTTTGGTGACATCACCTCCACAAACTCTCCATCGACATCCCATCTCCCACTCTGACAACCCCGCCACCACTACAGCAACTCATCTTCAGCCTACCGGTGCAACACTACGCCAATCAACTTTGACAGCAACCAAAATAAAAGCCAGACCACTCCCAAATCTTTTCCATGTTAATTGGATCAACCATATCCCTCTTCTTGTAATGTTTGAATGCTTAATTAACTATAAATAGAGAGTTATAAAAATAATGTTTGATGGGATGTATTACTTATTGACATAACCCATCTTCTATTGCCTAGTCACTAGGATATTATTTGTTAATCCCATACTTTATTTCTATGTTAAAGCTTATGGTATTTCTCATACAGTGGTTTAAAAAAACAAGGCATCTATGAAGAGAATGGATACTAAATAATCATTAAGAAAGCTACTGCCAGGCACAATGATCATCAATCTTCTCATCATTTACATTTTTAATAAACCTTACCTGGAAATAGTTTCCTCAAATCTTTTGTATTCTCTTATTCTAAAGCATTAACTAATCCTCAAACAACTCAAAAATAAAATAATAACAGTGTAAACTGACATACAAGCAATTTATCTAATAGTATGATCATGAAAATCTAAATAGAATCCATGCATTGTATGGTGGAATAAAATTAGACACTATAGACCAAAAAACAAAATGGTGAATGGAAAGGTAGCTAGTGAATGTAAATTAATCAATAGATGTTGAGTCCAACCTACTTGTAAGTAAATCTTTGTAATACAATAATAAAAGCATGCAAATTTCCAGTACAGACCATTATGGAACAAAGTAAATTTGCACAACAAAATAATTAATTTTATTCCAAAATTATACTAACCATAGCAAGCACAATACTTATATTCTATGAGAGCTACTGAAGATATTTGAAGCTGGCTCGATGTTGAGATTGGAGATCTGATCACTAGAACTTTAAGAAGACAAATGAAACTTCATGAAGATCGTCAACATATTATCCCAATTCTATAAGGTCAGCTTTATAAAACCTCCATCTATATTCATTCCTATAGAGTGTTGAACGAGATGTAATTTTATTTTACAAATCTTTTAACACAATGTCTATCCGTATTGCTCTGATACACCACATTATTTCCAAATTCATTCACATTAAATCTACCTGCTTGCCTCATGAAGACATCTTTTGACCTCCATTGCACATGACTAAACTATATCATTCATTGTCATATTTTTAATGAGCAATACTCCCACAATCTTTCTAATATAATCAATCAACAATCTATCCTTCTTACTTTTACCACACATCCATAAAAGAATTCCCAAGTCTACTACAATCAACTTCGGTGCATTTAGAATGGGTTTTTTTTAACTTTACAAGTCGTTGACACGCCTCTGTTTGGCTTCTTATATGCTTTTCAAAAAATTTTGTAATGAGAAGCTTTTCACAATCAAATATACTAAAACGTGGTGGATGTAAAAATGTTATCATCTAGCTTCTCTACGGAAAATTTTCAATAATACCCAAGCAACTTTGAAGAACTCTATTTTTCTTGCAAGGTTAATTTTATGATCAGTTGCAATTCTCCCAAATAAACCGAGTATAAAACATTATCTAATTCAGCAAACTACTTTATTTTCGAAGAATGGTAATAACTTTATTACAAATAAGATTCTCTCATACAAGTTTAAAAAACATGATATGAAATTGAATGGCACAAAGAAAAGTCCAGGTTACATTTTTCTAAAGTTTTATGACATGAAAATACCAAAGTGAACACACAATTGCAGAATTAAAACATGTACATAGCTTGTAAGATTATCAATAACACATGAAAATGATAATACAACCATACTTTACTGTAAATCGTTCATACCAACATTTATCAGCCAGCACTAGCGCTCAAAATCCTCAGTCATCATCAATATTTTGAGTGGAAATAGGCTTAGGAAATTTGTTGATAAGAAATGGTAATTGATAAATTTATGTAAAAAGCTCATTCCAGCTATTGCTGCTCTTTCAGAATAACTAATTGAAGGAATTTAAACATGAACTTCCCCATTGATTATCCTCTGAACATCAAGAGAGAACCACGAGAAAATGTCGCAAGATAACTTCCAAAGGAATTAACCTAACTTGGGGGTTGTCTGGTAATGGATTTAGAGATTTATTTAAGTAGGATGTAAGGTAAATCTTGCCAGACCGTCATTTTGGACAAAATAAAGCTGCAAATTTGTTAAATCAGGATTTCACCGATTTTGAATGTAAATGTGGGATTTACTATATTCTGTGAATCGGCGGATTTAAGTTCGCAGACAAAGGATTTAAGTTAGGGGTCTTTTTTCTCACTCTACGTCTTTTTTTTTTTTTTCACTCCAACTGCTGTAAATCCTGGTAGAACTTACCAAACAGTATCACAGGATTTACAGGATTTAATAAATTCATTGCCAAACATTTTTTAGGATTTAGCAAATCCGAATTTATAAGAGTTATTAAATCCTAATAGCTTAAATCTCATCAGTTACCGGACAGCCCCTTATTGTCAAAGAGTATACAATAAACTTCAAATTTTCCAACAACAGAAAATACAACGAGTAAAACAAAACCTGAACTAATTAAAGCAGTCAATACGTAAAGTAGCTCCACTTGAAGCAAAAATATCATAAGGTTCAAACTTTTACCTTCTTAGCGCGCTCTTGGCCGATCACAAACTTATCTAGACCCTTGCAAATCTCCTTAGGGGTCGGAAATTCATTCCCTAGATTAGAACCTCCCCAGTAATCTTCCGTTGCAGTGCCTCCAGCTCCCCCTCCCCCTCCCCCTCCCCCTTCCCGTCCGCGTCCGCTTCCTACCCTAATCACGTTGATCCGACTCGGCAAACCTGAAGTCTGAACAGCAATCCCGGAGTCCGGAGGCTGCTGCCATATCTCGGGTGGGTCACCAGATGACCTCGATACAGCGGCGGACGCAGCGACCGAGCTAAGAGTACCTCGATCGACTAGTTCGCCCTGTAGTGAGAGAAGCTTGGTGGGGAGGAAGTGACCTGGGAATCGAGGACACAGGTCGTCCAATCTCCGTCGGTGGAGGGCGTAGAGGTCGGAGATCCGGCCGGCGTGGACGCAGTGAGAGGAGAGGTATAGAGATTGGATGGAGGCAGAGGCCGACTCTGCTGCAACAACCCAGCCAAGAGCTCGCGATCTGACGGCAGCGGACATGGGTTGGGGCAAGGGGAACCAGCGTTTCTTGCGCCCCCAGACGTTTTCACCGTTCACGGTGCTCAGTAATGGGGGATAGAGAATTGAGAGGATAACCTCGATCGGGATCGGACAGAGAGCCGTCGGATGTATGGTCCACTGCCGGGCTTAGCCACTTGCGAGATTTGGCTCATTCGGTAAGTTAATGAGCCCTTAACGAGCCGAATTGTTAGTTCGTGTTCGTCTCATTTTTTACTCGAAATATTATTACTCAATTATATATATATATATATATCTTTGATGAGTAGTATTTTTTAAAAATTTACTTGACTACAAGATTACAAAGATTTATAATCAATTAAAAGTATTAATTCAAAAAATATAATAAAAAATATTAAATTAGATTTAAATAATATTTTAATATAAACAATAATTTTGAAATCATGCTCCAATTCTTAACACGAACACATTTTTTTGTGATTGGCTCGTGTTCGGCTCGCTAAACAAACGAACCGAACACAAACAGACTTTTTGAGCTAGAACTATAAACAAGTTGAACTTGGGCTCGCTCGTGTTCGGCTTGTTTACACCCCTAGGTGCGAGTAAAAGGGGTGTTTGGTTTGGTTTGGTGAAAAAATATGGAGCTCAAGTTAAATGCAAAATATAAAAATTATTATATTATTTGAAATATTTTTAGGTTATTTGATTTTTATAGTGGTAGAATGATTATTTATCATCTTAGCATTGAATGAAAACTCAATATATACTAATGCAATTAAAGAAAAGCAACTAAGAGGAGACAACTCAATTTTTTCTTGAAAAACCTTGGTGATGCGGGGCTCGAGAGATGATCCATCAGTCCTTTCTTTTCTGCCTTTCTTTTTTCCTTCATTTCCTTCTTTTCTTATTTTTCTTCATGGCACTTTTCTATTTTAAAACATTTCCTAACACTGAAATCTGATTTTTATTCTACTTCTTAACTTAAATTTTTTTCCTCAAATCTGAAATCTGATTTTATTCTTCTTCCTTACATTAAAAAGTCTTTCTTAAAATTATAAATCTGATTTTATTCACTTTATTATTTTAGTGTTTCCTAATCAGGTCAATCCTCTTTAAAAATAGGAGTTGATGTGTATGGAATTAGGGGTCTTATTTTTTTTATCTGAATTCAGGTCCCTTGGTATTTTTCCTTTGAAGGTTGTATACAAAGTCAAAGTAGTGCTATGGTTGTCCCTCATTCATGGTGGTAATCTTCTCCAAGGGCCTGAGTGGTGCTTCGACTGTATCTCGACCTCACTGAGACATTTATCTTACCAAACTTTTGTTTCCTTATTGTCATTTCAGAACCCAGACATCGCAGTCCCCCCTTCCACTACTATCAGCCACATAGAGAAGATTGACGAGTATTGTGTCACATCGCCATCGAACGTCGGCCTCTTCTTCATAGAAGAGGAGGGCTCAATGTGAGCCACTGCAACAAGAGTGACTATGTGGGTATGACTCCTTTTCATAGGGGGGGCACAGAGCAGAAGCCTCAAAAGGCGTAGGACTACCTAAGATAATCTTGACATGGTGCTCAAAGGAACCAAAGGTTATAATACCTTCGAGAGTATAGAAGAAACTGGGGGAGAAAGAGACAGATTTTCTCTCGGTAGTAGTGATCGCAATAACTATCTCGCTCGTCATGTCTGTCAAAAATAAACAAAAAAAGGTCATGAAAAAATCAATAACAAAAAGATAATATAAAAGCATTTATGCATGTGACTATGCAGCAACCCAAATGTTAAGGGTGAGAAAGTGGAACAATATACGTCAAGTTGCTAACTGTAGCAATGAACGTATAGACTTGAAAACCAAGGTCTCACAAAAATTAGAACAAGTGACTCAAGAGAAAGGAACCGGGTCACAATAATATGAGCGAGAACTCCAAGTGTGGAGATAGAGGCTATAACCCCATAACAAAAGCAAAACTCTTAGCATTGGAGAGAGAGGCATTTCTCTAATGAAGTCGTTAGTTTATTTTTTATTTTTTGTTCTTTTTAACTTCAGAGTCGTCAGATTATCTATTTATATGTTATCGTATAATTCTCTTTTTCATATAAATCTCCCTCTCGGAACATTATAAATGACAAGAAGAGAATAATCGAATAGAAAAGAAATATGATAAGAGATTGACAAACAAAAAAATAAGAAACTTGAGGAAAACTTATATATGGAAATCCTCATGTGATTGGTTAAGAATATATGTCCGAGTAGGATCAGATCGAAGTATCTCGAAGCACAACATCCACAAAGAGAATTCCTACATAAACCACCCATAACCAAAGAACAAAAAAAAAACATTTTTGTTTTAGGTTCACGAGTCTCCTAGAAGAACGTATCACTTTAATTAATTACATATTGGGAGATACCTAGAATACTCTATAAAATGAGTTTTGCTTGTATTATCAATACCATAAAGAATAAGCGATCAAAGAATGATTATTTTAACCAGGAGCTTCTCACCGTTTCGAGAGTCTGTACAGAGCTACATGGGAGGAATGAGTTCCTCAAATCCAAAGGCAGACGATGACTCGTCGATCAGTGAGGCTCGAAGAGATAACTAAGTTGACTTGAGAGGAACATCCCTATGCTTTAAAGCTCATTGACAGAGGGTGAATAACTATATCTCAAATGAGCAGCTTTCCTATCAGAAGTGGGGGTCTTCAAGAAGACATCAACGAAGACGGAAAGGATGACAGAGCTCAAAGAGGCTCAACAAAGGAAGAGTATAGTAATCATATAAGATAGAGTCGCCCTAAGGTCGAAGTAACAAAACTATATCTTATGACTATTAGGTGGGGCTCCAAGAGGTGAGACTTATGTCTGCCAAAATGACAATGATGGCATAGAAAAGGAAGAGAAAGGGAGGTTTAGCTACAAAACTGGAAACTATCCCAAGAAAAGGACTTGCACTCGTCTAGGTCGGGAACCTTCTAATGCCCTAAATGCACTAGACAACTACTTAAGTAGAAAGCTATGTTGGGTCAGTCACGTTAGAGAAGCATGGGGACTTCTTCTCTAGACAAGCAATATGAATGAAATTATCTACAAAAATCTTAAGCAGAGGCTCTATTAAATATGATGAGGTGATGCCACACATGCAACTGATCCTGACTTTCTATATAGATGTTAATTGCGATGTATGCGATTATATGCTTAATTTCTTTAATAATAACTATTTCTTTACAACAAAGCAAAAAACTTGATCCAAAGCAAAAACTAAGTAAATTCTTTACTATGAAGCAAATAAGAATAAAGTTATAATATTTAAATATGAGATACAACGCAAGTATACATATCATTATCAAGTAATATAAGATTTTTTTATTAAGCCCCAAATATCGAATCTACAGGAATAAATACAATATGCAACTTTACCAAATAAAAGAAATTAGATAACAAAGTTCTACTTAGCAAAGTATTATTATTTAAACTCTAGATGCTAAAATAGGAAAGAAAGTTCAATTCTTTTTATAAATTTTTAATAATTTAAAATAAAGAAAACAACTAATTAATTTAACTAAATACTTGTAAGATAAATGCAATATAAATAAAATATATTTTTTCTTATCATGAATCAGTAACAAGTATAAAAATTATGTTGTGGAAGTATTCTAATTGTGTTGTGTCAAATAGGAGCAATAATATTTTTTACTCTTACTAGAAATGCTATAAAGAACATTAGCTAATCTATAGTTTGAATAGTTTTGAAGACCGGTTAGATGGGGAAAATACTAGCTTTCACTCTAGAGTTCCCTCTTCTCCCTTCACCTAGGGGCTAACATCTCGTATCAAAACCTAAAACTATAAATCAAATTTGGGGCTATAGTTTGTCACTTCAAAGTCCTCTATTCTACACCCATCAAAGTTTATTTCTCTATTTATTTATACTCAACCCCATGAACTACATTCCCATCCTTGAAATCAAATGTGATTCATACCATTTGTTGACTAAGACAATATCATCTCGGATCTTACATGTTCTCACAATAAGTATTAACATCTTAATTGGTCAAATCAAGAAGTAAATTAAGTGAAATATTTAAAATCATCACAACTTCTTTCAACATTAAAGTCCATTACTTCACACAACTTCAATTCAATACTTAATCACTTATCATTTTAAGAAAAAAAATAAAGAAAACTACTCAGAATCCATGGAGAAAACACAAGCACAATTGAGTTTAAAAGTATAAATCATGCACACAAACAAAAAATCTAAATTAAAACCAAATGTAGTCACAAAGATAAAAACTTATCTCAAATCCTATCTACCAAATGTCTTGAAGTTTCTTTGAATTCTCTTTATTCACTCACAATACAAACTAAAACTCAAAAATAAAATAAAAAGTGGTCGGCGACGGTTACTTGGATGAATGATGGTTGTTGGACGTGGATTTGCCTCTTCCTTTGTGATCCAAGTCTTCTTTAATAAAAATCCAAGAGGTGTCTTGGTGTCTCTTCAAAATGTGTCTCCATTCAATGAATATTCTAGAAGTTGCCTCCTTTCAAAAGCCAATTGGATGAATTTTCTTGTCCATGAACTATTCCCACGTTTTTACCAATGGTTACTTTAAACACCTCTTAAAAAATTCATCTAAATTCAATGAATCGTCAAATAACTACTTCTAGCGCTTAAGCGCAGGGTACCAGGTGCTTAGGTGCGGCTTTGTGCAGGATTATAATCATGTGTATGATTATAATTGTTTAAGATTTCTCTTATTCAAGAATTGTGATGATTCATTACTTTGTACTTAATTTACATCTTCAATCTGTCCAATTGAAATGTTAAAATTTGCTGTAAATCCATAATGACCCGAGAGAGCTGTGTGTTCGTCAACTAGTAAGAATCACATTAATATAGTGGGTGAGAAGGCAACCCAATGGTCAGTGCAAATAGATAGAAAGATAAACTTTGATGGGCATAAATTGGTAATTCTAGGGTGACATGCTATAACCTTAACCAATTTGATCTTGAGTTTGAAACTTAATGTTAGGTTACTCCATAATAATGGTCGTAATGGGTAATTTGGAAGTGATAGACTATAACCTAGCCATCATAACCAAGGATTTAGGAACTTAACGCTTGGTTAGCCAATATTCTTTATGCACTCAAAAGAGAGTAAATAAAAGGATTGCTACTACCTGACACAAAACTATATTTAAACAATTAGCTATTTGATTCTTATACTAATTATGATATCTTTGAAAGGGGAAATAACTTTTACATAGTTTGAACTTTTCTACATAAAACTAGTTTAGAAATACAACATTTTTTTAAGCTTTGAAATATAATTAATAGGAATTTAGTAACTTCATTTTACACATAAACTTGATACCATATTTCCTAAATAATTGTCTGAGGTTAGATTAAAGTTTCATTACGTCCATAAAAAGAGCTTAATCTTTCCTATGAGATCGAGATTGAGGTTTTAAAAGAAAATCTTATATTATTTGAAACGATGCATATACTTGTGTAGAACACCTAGTGTGTAGACTATTAATCAAATTCTAATTTATATAGCATATCTATTGTGCACACTAGTCAATAAAATATATTGGGTCAAGTTTTTGGCTATCTTTTTGGAAACTAAATAACTTCATAATTGCGAGTCTGGTTAAGTTTTTTGGCGTCGTTGCCAAGGAAGGAAAAAAGAAAGCGACATATTTTTTTATTGAGAAAATTTTTTATTTAAATTGTAGATTTATTTTAGGAAAGTTGTAGTGTTGTTTAAATATTTAAGTGTTTGCTTTTGTGTTAAAAATATTTTTCTAAAAAAATATAATAAATTAGGCATATTGACCCAACCCGCAATTATGCAAATATTTATGTTCCAGAATATGACAAAAAACTTGATCTAATTTATATTTAGCAGCTAGTGCGACAAATGTAATGTTATAAAATTTAAAGTAATAGTTTTTAGACTATGGTATTGCGCAAGTATATATATTGTTTCAAGTAATATAGAGTTTTCCTTAAAAGCCCAAGTATCGATCCCACGGGGAAAACAATAAATTTATGTATGTGACTAAGAAAAACCTTTACTTTAAACAGTGGAATAAATTCTAGGAAAATATAAATGTAATTCAGGTGCGAAATAAAAAGTTTACTAATTTTTACAAGTGCAAATTAAACTTAAAAGCAAAGATACGAAAATAACTCAAATTTGAAAATTCAATATATGTAAATAGATTTTCTCCTTACAAATAATTCATAATCAGTGTAGGAATGCAAATGTTCAGAAGTATAACTGATGTTTTGTGACAAATAAGAGCAATCCTATTATTTACGTCTTTCAAGCATAAATAACATTGACTAATCTAAACTTGGTGTCGACATGTATAGTATTGCTAGCCTCTCACCTCTATATTACCTAATGTGACCTCTTTATAGGACCTATCAATGACCCTTAGTTTCAATCTCTATACCAAATTTATAAAAGAATCAAGTCTGTTACCTTAGAAACATCAATTATATATCCATCAAATCTTATCTTCCAATCTATTTGCACTCCCCCTCGAGTGATCTCTATGACTCTTTCCGAAGTGAAATGTGGTACTCACTAGTTAAGGAAATCTTAGCCCTCTTGAGTCTGTAATTTTCTCAACAAGTTTTAACAGAACAAATGACCAGTTTGCAAAGTAAATGAAGAACTGGTGAAAATATCATCACAAATTTGCAGAATAAAAAGAAGTTCCAAACAAAACAAATCCACCACATAATTACTTCTTATTGCAATGAGAAAGAGGAAAACTACCTAGAATTCATGTGATATAAAAACAAAAAATATTTATAAAAGTTAAATCCAACATACAAAAGAAAAATGTACAAAAACTTATCTCAAATGTTTCCATATGCACTCCTCCAAACTTCTCTGACTTCACAAGACTTTTACAAGACTCACAATACTCCATAAATCTAAAGACTCACACAGAATCACTAAGTTGGCCGCCCATTGTAGATGGGATCCTCCCTTTCTCAAAATGACTCCAAGACCTTTCTCTTTCGTCCAAAATTAATCCCAATATATAGAGCTTAAAAAATCACCAAGGGTTGCTTCAGCAAATTTTCAAATTCCATTCAAATTCAATGAATATAAGTGTAACCATTTATAGTGCCTAGGCGCAAAACTGTCGCGTGTAGGCACCAACCACAAATTTCATTTGGCGCCTAGGCGTCAACTCAGCTGATTTTGACAATTAACTTGATTTGGCCCATTTTGCTCATTTTAAATGTATTTTTGCTCCTTTTTGCTTTTAAACTCTTTTTCTTGCACCTACAACTAGGGGTGTAAACGAACCAAACACGAAAGAACAGAGCTTGTGTTCATGTCCGGTTCGTTTGAAATTTAGTTTGTTTGAAATAAACTCATGTTTGAAATTGTTCGTGTTCGTTTCTTAACGAACGAGTCGAACACGAGTTACGCGAGAACGACGAGCCAGTTTGACATTCTTAATATATATAAATAATATATTATATTAATTATATAACTTATATTATATAAATATATAATATATACTNATTATATTAATTATATAACTTATATTATATAAATATATAATATATACTAATATATTACTAATATAGTATATTAATATATTATTATTATTATTTTATTATATATTATAATTTATAAAATTTAATTTTTTAAAATATCATAAATTTTTTATGTATAATTATTTTAAATTATTTTATATTTAAAAAAATAACGATTCAAACACGAATGAACGCATCACTGTTCATGTTTGGTTCGTTTAACCAACCGAACGAAAAAAAAATTTTCACGTTTGTCTCGTTTACTTATCGAACTAATCGAACACGAACTTATTGACGAACCAAACACAAACTGTTCACGAACAACGAGCTTTTTTTACAGCCGTACCTGCAACCAAAAACACAAAAAAAAACATTTTGTTAAAGCATAATATCCTAAAAAATGGGTATATAATGTGCATATAAAATAGATAATTTTAAGACGCATCAGATATCTATCCTAATGTCAATCTCATTGACAATTGTCAATTTATAAATAATATAGTTGGGTCTAATAAGGAAGAAGATGACGATAATAACTACAATAACTTAGATAACAATATATTTATTTTTGAGTTTCAGGGAATGTCAATTACAATAAAATTAAAACTTTTGGATTCTAAAGCATCTGCAGAAGTGCAGATTAATACATCTCCAGAAAAACTACTATAGGACCAACTTAAAAACCTAAAGAGATAAATGAAGTTAATTTGTGAAGTAGAAAGTCTTACCTCCGAGGATGGCTCAAATAAATTAAGGAAAAGTAAGTGGCTATCTGATTTGCCCCAATGATTATTGCAATAATGTAAGTATTGGTAATAAAATCATAAACTTGATCCGCTCCCTAACAAATAAATTGAGTTCTTAAAATTAGATATTATTACTCACTGAGGTTTCTCACAAAAGTATACATATTATTTCATTAATATAAGGCTCTATTGAGTCCAGATTATTGATCCCACGAGGAAGGAGGTAATGAGACCTTTAGGTGAAGTTATAGTTTACTACTTTCAGGTCCTAGTTTGGAAGGTCGTTAAAGGATGATTTTCTAACAACTTTTTTGTATTACATTGCTAAGTCTAAATTAAACCTATCTAAATCAATTGGTTTGATGAAATTCAAGATTGATAAAAGGACTTTTCTCTTATGATTGACTAAGCAGATTATATGTTTGATTACTAAAAATTGTTGCAGTTGTAGTGAAAAATAATATCACATATCTTGTTTACCCTCTTCTGAGTGCGTAAAGAAGTTTGGTTTAACTCAGAAAGTGTTTCTGCCTATCACCCTAGAAACCCCTAAACTAAACTCTTCAAAACCTATCTTCCTGTCAATTTACATTGCCTTATAGGCTACTTTTCCTTCACCCACTAATTCAATATGGTTCTTCCTAGTTGATAAAGCCACGTCTAATTATTAGGTGCGNATAAGTTTGCTGGTTGTGTTTATTAATGTGTATTTATATACTTAGTGTTTAACTTTGGACATAAACTTATAGATTTACTAGAATTCAATGTGTTTACCTGAATAAAACTTAATTTATGGATGTTAACTTTGTTGATTTATATGAAACACCATATATAACATATATAACATCTATACTTTAATTTGACTGTATAGATTTCAAATCGTTAAGTGTTTGCATATCAATAACTATACCATTAAAGCCAAAATTTTTGTATAAAGATTTCTTTGATTGTAAAGTTTTCTCACTTGCAATAGTTAAGCTATGAATTTATCAACACTGTTTTCTTAATCCTGGATTATTTACATGCACCTATATTCGGAGTATGTGTATAGACCTGCTGACTTTCTTTTAGCCGTGTATAATTGCATTGATGATAGCTAGGAAAATACATAAAATACCTTTTTTTTGTACTCTTTTAATGTATTTAGATATGTAACAATCGAATTCAAGTGTTAGCATGCAAAAAGTTTTCTTTTTTTTTGATATATTTGTGGAAGATCTCTCAATTTTAGCATATACATAGATGATCATTATATTTAAATTTAATTCCATTTAAAGTAAAATTCTACAATCAGGTATGTATTTACATCATAAATACTCAAAATCATAAGTTAAATTTCAACTTTATTAAATTTAATATTATTTAAAAATATAATATATTAAGGCTTTGTTGTTGTTGTTGTTGTTGTTGTTAAAAATATAATATATTGTATTGATATTCTAAGTTTCAGATTTTATTTTTTTGTCCCATACGAAGTGATATATATTATAATTCATGTGTATATGTACCAACTTTTGTAATTCATATATATATGTATGTGTGTGTGTGTGTGTGTGTGTGTATCNCTTGCCGCATGTGTCGATTGAAAGTTGGAAAGATGTAAACTACATAGTTGTGAAAATGAGGAGTAGTGATAGACCTAAGCTCATGTTTGATATGGTGTGTGCTCTAACAGATCATGNTATATATATATATATATATATATATATATATATATGCATGCTTGTGAAAAGAATAAAGATTACATTATAGAAGATTGGCAGAAATCTAATGTAAGAGCATGATAGAAGCGTATTGATTCAAAATTATATTGAAAATATATGTCCATCCATAAAAATCGTCCTTCTAATAAAAATAGGACACAAACAAATAAATAAAAGCTTTATTTGACGTTAAAATTGTTGTGTGTTTATAATTTGCCAACAAGTATCAAGCTTTTGTTATGTTTTTCATGCTTTGTTTTGATCACTTAATCTTAACTAATTTATACCAATGAAATAAATATGATGCAAACTAAATGAATTATTTCAAAAATTTACAGTTCCAGGAAAATAGATAAGCAGAATTTTATTAATACTCACTTTAATATAATTTAAAATTCGAATATAAATTAGTCAGGATCATTCACCGAAAAAAAAAAGATATCATCGACAAAAAAATAGAAGAAAACATATATAATATTGCATGATTAGAGGATATATGATAGATATGTAGGCATATTCGCTATCTGTGCATCGGGTGTAGGTGAGTTGGTGGTGGCTCTGCGTAAGCCCCCTTTCGACCCAAGTTCGAATCCTCGACCAACATTTTTAATTATTCAAAAAATAATTTTTTACAACATAAATATTTTGAAAATTTTTGTCATGAGAAAATGTTTCTTGTTACAAAAATTTTTCAAAGCTTTTAAATTGTGTAGGAGAAAAAGAAAACTCGAAATTTTTTTTTTAAATTATAGTCAGACAATGCATCAACTGACTCAACACAGCTTTCAATAGATAAAATGTCTCCTCCGATATATACAAGGCACTTGGCTTACCAATACTTAAAGGGAATCTATAACTAATGGCCTTTGTTGAAGCAGGTTGGGTTGATGATCCCACCGATCGAAAATTTACTACTTATTTTTTTGTATTTCTCAGATCTATGCTTATCTCTTGGTTTGTTAAAAGGCAAGTTATCATTGCTCGGTCTTCAACTAAAGCTAAATATAGAGCTTTAGTGAGTACTGTCATAGAGATAGTATAAGTGAGACAATTACTTCAAGAATTTCAAATCCACATAGACGCTTCTACTACTCTTTACTATGACAATACCTCTATAATATCTCTTACTAACAACCCAGAATTTCACGCTCGAGCAAAAAAATATTGAACCAGACTATCACTACATCTGAGAATGCATAAAAAATAACTACATTACTGTTCATCATGTCAACAACACCAATCCATTAACAAACCTATTTCCCATACCTCTTCTCATTTCCAGATTTAAGTTTGTCCTCACCCAATTGACAATCTCCAACAAAGACTAGACTATCAGTTTAAAGGGGAATGTTAAGTCGTTTCTTTAAACATATGAAATTTCCCTATGATATCTTGTGCATATTCTCATATGTCTGTCATAGACATGGCTTTGCGTTCTGCGATGTTTGGTTTTTGTTTGGGTGTTTCTATGTTATTATATTCTTATCTTATAACTCTATATATAGAAGATCTTTTACCCTCTCACGTATAACTCTCCTTTATCGTATAATTGTGTTATAGTAGAAGGGGTGGAACAAGACGAACTACATGTTCACCTTTAAATTTATTTTTTTTGTAATGAGTTATGAATAAATAAGTAATTAGGAATAGATAAAAAAATTTGTTTTCATAATAAATTCATTCGTTGGATACTTGAGAAAAAATAGGAATATTTAAAAAAGAAGGTTAGACGTAATAAATTTATCCACTCTAAAAAAAAAACGTAAATTTCACTTTTATATATTCCTAAGTGTTGAGAAAATAAAGGTGAAGAAAAACTAGAACGACACAAATCCAGAAGAACACAGAGATTTAACGAGGTTCTGCAAAGATGCCTACGTCCTCAGGAGCAGAGCGGCGAGTTCCTTTTAATATTCAGAAAAAGGGATTACAGAATAGAGGGATGCCTCCTGAGGTTACTAACAGACCTATTGATAACCCCAGGAGTAAATTNCGTATTTCTGTGACGAGATGATTCGCTTAGCTCCTTTGCATGCCAAAATTAGATATGTACGTGAGTCTTCCATTTTATTCAAAATCCGAACTCATATGATCAATTAGGAAAAGCAATATATATAACTTAATATGATAATAATACTGGGCTTATTCTTTATTTTATTTTGTATATTGTTGCGATATTTCTTTTATATTGGATTGCTTTCAAATATACAGTTCCAGGAAATAGAAAAATTATTACAAAAATTTTTCTAAGCTTTTAAATTGTGTAGGAAAAAAAGAAAATTTGAAAGCCTTTTTAAAATTCTAGTCAAACAATGCATCAACCGACTCAACACAACTTTCAATACATAAAACGTCTTTTCCGATATATACAAAGCACCTGGATTACCAATACTTAAGGGGAATCTATAACTTTCAATACATGAAATTTCCTTATGCTCTCTTGTACATATTCTCGTATGTCTGTCACAGGTCTGGCTCTGCTGCATGGTTCTGCAATGTTTGTTCTTAGTTTGGTTTTTCTTATGTTGTTATCTTCTCATCTGATAACTCTATATATAGAGGGTTTTTTACCCTGTCACGTATCTCTCTTTTATGGTATAATTGTGTTATAGTAGAAGGGGCGGAAAAAGACAGACTAAATGTTCACTTTTAAATTTATTTTTTTTTTTGTAATGAGTTATGAATAAATAAATAATTAGTAATAGATAAAAAATTTTGTTTTCTCAATAAATTCATTCGTTGGATACTTTAAAAANGTAATTACAACATTACCCCTCTACCAAACCGCGGGGCTTTGCCCCCGCACCCCAACCCACGTAACTTCCCAAATTTGGACAGATTCTTCCGCTCCGCTCCGCTCCGCTTCGATCCAGCGTCTGTCCCGATATGATATATGAGTCATACCATAACACTAAGGCTTAATAAAATAGGGTAATAAATAGTAAATATATTTTAATAAAGGGGCATTTACATGCATACCACACCATTTCTTAATATTAATTACATAAAAATATTTCTCATATTAATTTTTGTAAAGTGAAATGCACATGTTCATGCATAAATTTATGANAATAGGGTAATAAATAGTAAATATATTTTAATAAAGGGGCATTTACATGCATACCACACCATTTCTTAATATAAATTACATAAAAAGCACAACTATTATTAATTTTTTTAAAGTGAAATATATAATTTCATGCATAAATTTATGACACCAAACTATTATAAATGTAAATATCAAAATTTAGATGGTAAATTCATTAGAATTGTTTATTATGTAGGTAAGTTTTCCTCTTGTTCATCAAAATTATCTTACTTCTTAGAGGAGAGGTGTGCCACGATATTTCTCGCACGACTTCTCTTTTAAGAGATAAAACATCTATATGATAATTTACAGAATTTTGTTTTTCTTTTTAGCATTTAATTATTGGGCATTTACACACATACCACCCAATTTCTATGTATTTACACATCTGACTCTAAAATTTTATTTCCTTACATTTATACCACCCAAATCTNATAACACTAAGGCTTAATAAAATAGGGTAATAAATAGTAAATATATTTTAATAAAGGGGCATTTACATGCATGCCACACTATTCTTTAATATTAATTACATAAAAAGCACTACTATTATTAATTTTTTTAAAGTGAAATATATAATTTCACGCATAAATTTATGACACCAAACTTTTATAAATGTAAATATCAAAGTTTAGACGCTAGATTTGTAAATTCATTAGAATTGTGTATTATGTAGGTAAGTTTTCCCTTGTTCATCCAAATTATCATGATATTTTTCGGACGACTTCTCTTTTAAGAGATAAAACATTTGTATGTTAATTTACAGAATTTTTTTTTTAATTTCTTTTTAGCATTTAATTATTGGGCATTTACACACATACCACCCGATTTCTATGTATTTACACATCTGACACTAAAATTTTATTTCCTTACATTTATACCACCCAAATCTTTCATATCAAAAACCACCATGATAACAGTTAAAAAAGTAAATTTCATTCATATGTATGTGGTATGTTTGTCAAATCCGAAGTTTTAAGTGTTAGAATATAAATACATAGGAATTGAGTGGAATGCATGTAAATCTTCCTTTATTTTTCCTTACCATCCGAAAGCGTCTGTTATTAGACATGCTAAAAATATCATTTAGTCAATTATTTTGTTTTTAGCCACCTTTTTTTTTATTATTTGACAAACATTTTGTGCTGAACAAAATTGCGATTATCGTTAGTTTTATTAATTACAATTTTATTAAAGACAATGACTCACATATTTTTTAATACACAAAATTAGCATCTTTGACAAATATAAGGACAGAAATATGACTGAAGATATTAGTTTTATTTATAATTTTAATGAAAGATTTAAGAAAGTTAATATTTGGTGGCCTTTCATTTAGCAATAGAGAGAACTAACGTATCAAAGCCTCAGAAATTAGCTGTAAGAACCTCGGTTCAATAGTGACAAGAGAAAATCCTTAAAAATCCCAAAAACAAATTGAAATGAGGCTAGAAGGAAAATGAGGAAGGAGAAATTAGTAATTTGGCTCACTAGCAACAAAATCGGTAGGCGGACTCGAGAATGGGAAGGCAGAAAGAGACTCGGCTTACTGACCACAAAAAGAAACCATAGGGATAAGACAACAAGTGAGGGCTTTGGGAGGACTGGTGGTTTAAACCATCATTATAGGCTTCTTTTAACAATAATTTCACTAAAAAGTGCTGCGAAATACTTTAATTATTAGTAGTGAATTAATATATCTAATCTATAGGGATGATATATTATCTCTTGCAAATCGTGATAAATATTATTTCTTATGTTCTCAGTAGATTAATATTTTATTAGTGAAATACTTTGTGCAACATGCAACATTTAATTTAGTTAATTAAGATTGTTATATTTTGTACATGAAAAATCTAGTGGCCACCTTGTTGTAAGTCAATCAATTCTAATTTTGATGATGAAACATCTTCAAAAGCGAAAAATAAAGAGAAATTAAACGGTCTGATATATCAGTCAAAAATCAAGTAAGATGGGTGTGTGCACGTCTTTATATAAACTTAATAGTGTTGTGTGAAAATTAATTATATTTCGATCATTCTCTTTTGAGTAAAAAGAGTAGAGTTAGAAAATTTTTGTCAACATGTAGTCAGTATATTACTTGACTTCTAGCCTTGAGGTGTGAGACATCAATTTCAATGAAGACCACTATAATGAAAGTCGCACGAAATTAATATTTATAATTATGTTTCCTCGTGCTAATCTTACTTATACAATTGATAAAAATATAATATATATTCTCATCTTCTCGAAGAAAAAAATAGACCGTCAACCTAAAATCACTACTAGGTATATTGTGGTTATGAAAAGAATGGAATGTTATAGGTTCGTATATATATTTTTTGTCGGGTTTTTCGTCTTACTGTATTATGTACACTTCTAGACTCCCGCAACATTATGATTTATTTTTCTAACTTTCTCAAAAATAATTTTACTTGAAAAGTTATAAATAAAATGAACAAAAAAAATGTTTATTTATTTCTTGTCATTAATTTTGAAGATTCTACAATTCAAAAGGATTGTTTCAATTTTAAAAAACTAAAAATACTAATATTTTTGATATGATGNCTTGTCATTAATTTTGAAGATTCTACAATTCAAAAGGATTGTTTCACTTGTAAAATGTTAAAAATACTAATACTTTTTATATGATCATAAAATAAAAATAATTGGGTGGTGGATATGTAAATATGAAAGTTTAGGTATTAAATATACGATTGCATATAAATTACGTGGCATCTACTCAAATGCCCCAAAAATTTAGTCTAAGAAATGGGAAATATATAAGAGAAATAGATGAAGGGTCTACGGTATCAAAGAAGCAATTAATATATTCTTTACATTTGTTTGAATTGGCGCGGGGACTGATTCTTGTTCGCAACTGAAGCCATGGAATTAGGGAAAGAAATAGGTGAAGCGATGGCAGAANAAAAATAATTGAGTGGTAGATATGTAAATATGAAAGTTTAGGTATTAAATATATGATTACATATAAATTACGCGGCATCTACTTAAATGCCCCAAAAATTTATTCTAAGAAATGAGAATTATATAAGAGAAAGAGAAAAGCTCAAGGTTCTTTGGACATCACTCCGAAGTCTCGCATAAAGAGCATATTTGGTATAACAACCCATTCCTGGTGGCGCGGAGACTTCCTGGTGGCGCGGGGACTCACTGTTATTCACAACTGAAGCCATGGAATTAGGAAAGGAAATAGAAGAAGCGATAGCAGAGGACGGGGACTCAATTCTTTCTCACAACTGAAACCAAGCAATCAGGAATGGAAAGAGCTTACGTGTCCTCATCACCATAATAATCGTCCAAATATTTCGTGCTAAAACCATTAATAAATAGGATCCAAATACCATTATGATTTTCACAATTAATCCTCTTTTGATTGATCCATCCTCCTCATAATTACTTTTCTCACTTCCCGCAGTCAGTCTTCTTTGTTCACTGCTGTTCCCACCACCAAACTTCTCCTTCTCCGACTGCTTTCTCCGCTGCAGTTCCCGCCGGAGGACTTCTCCTTCTCCTCCGTCTTCTTTCTCCACTGTCGTTCCCGCCGGGCTTCTCCTTCCCGTCGGACTTCTCCTTCTCCGTCTTCTTTCTCCACTGTCGTTCCCGCCGGACTTCTCCTTCTCCATCCTTCTCCGTTTTCTTTCTCCGCCGTCGTTCCCGCCGGACTTCTCCTTCTCCGTCTTCATTTTCCACTGTTCTTAGATACAACAAAGTGATCTTTTTTTCCTTTATTTGAAATCAACGCTTCGNTCATCCATCGCCCTCATTATTCCTTCTCTCATTTCCCGCCCTCAGTCTTCTTTCTCCACTGCCGTCAGTCTTTTTTCTCCACTGCAATTCCCACCGCCAAACTTCTCCTCCTCCGCCTGCTTTCTCCGCTGCAGTTCCCGCCGGACTTCTCGTTCCGTCGGACTTCTTCTTCTCCTCTGTCTTCTTTCTACACTGTCCGGGCTTCTCGTTCCCGTCGGATTTCGCCTCTCCACTGTCGTCCCCGCCGGACTTCTCTTTCTCCGTCTTCTTTTTCCACTGTTCTTAGATACAACAAAGTGATCAATTTTTTCTTTAATTGAAATCAACACTTCACATTATTTAAAATATTTGATATAAATTTTGTTTAAATTATGATTTACAGAGACACTGATGGCTCAAGAATATCCAAATTTCGAGTCCCAGTTTGTCCCCCTCCCACAAAATATCCCTCCCCTTGGGTAGTTAGAATTTAATTATTTTTATTATCTTTTTTTAATTTATTTTTTCAAAAGNCCAATTTCGAGTCCCAGTTTGTCCCCCTCCCACAAAATATCCCTCCCCTTGGGTAGTTAGAATTTAATTATTATTATTATATTTTTTTAATTTATTTTTCCAAAATAGGAATGTGATTTTGTTATTTCGTCATTCATAATCATCTTTTTTTTTTTAAGAAATGAAAATACTCCAAAGCGCAAACGAATAAATAATCTTTCTCTAAATATATTAAAAATTTCATCATTACTTTTATTGAAATAATTATTTGTTGCAGGATATGTATTGATAACGAAACATGCGCTGAATATACTCTCGTTATGGTATTCTTTTTTCCGATTATATTATATATTAGATTCATTTCTAATTTATTTTTCACACATTTCATTTTATTTTTTTTATGAAATAAATATAATTTTTTTATTGTGATGCATATAGGTGGATGGCATAAATAAGTTTGATATTCTGCTTAATATTATTCAAGTTTTGAGCGACTTGGACCTCATAATCTCCAAGTCATATATTTCATCTGATAGTGGTTGGTTTACAGACATATTTTATGTCACTCATCCTGAAGGANTTTTTTATTATGATGAATGTAGGTGGATGGCATAAATAAGTTTGATATTTTGCTAAATATTATTCAAGTTTTAAGTGATTTGGATCTCAGTATCTCCAAGTCATATATTTCGTCTGATGGTGGTTGGTTCACAAACATATTTTATGTCACCCATCCTCAAGGGCATAAAATAAGAGACTCCAACTTTATAAGACATATACAACAATCCCTTATTGTTGTTGCCCAAAATCAAAGTNCTGAAACCATTAATAAATACCATCAAAATACCAATTTTATATTCATAATTAATCCTCCTGCGATTCATCCATTCTCTCGTAATTACTTCTTTCACTTCCCCGCCGGACTTCTTCTTCTCGTCTTCTTTCCCCACTAGTGTTCCCGCTGGACTTCTCATCCCGTCGGACTTCTACTTCTCCATTGTTGTTCCCGCCAGACTTCTCTTTCTTCTTCTTCTTTCTCCGTTGTTGTTCCCGCCGGTCTTCTCGTTCGGTTGGACTTCTCCTTCTCCGTCTTCTTTCTCCACTGTCGTTCCCGCCGGACTTCTCCTCCTCCATCATCTTTCTCCACTGTTGTTAGTAAAAACAGAGTGATGTTTATTTTTTCGGTTGAAATCAATATTTCACGCAATTTAAAATATTTGATATAAATTTTGTTTAAATTATGATTTACAGAAACACAAATGGCTCAAGAATATCCTTATTTCGAGTCTCAGTTTGTCCCTCTCCCACAAAATATCCCTCCCCTTGGGTAATTAAAATTTAACTATTATTATTATTAATTTTATTTTGTTGACATGTCATTCATATTTATCTATTTTTGTGAAAGAAATGAAAATACTTAAAAGTTCAAGCTAATGTATAATCTTTCTCTAATATATGAAATAATTATTTTTTGCAGGATATGTATTGATAATGAAACAAGCGCTGATTACACTATCGTTATGGTATTTTTTTTTCTAATTTATTATATATTCATAGTAATTATTTTTTGAAATAAATGTAAATTTTTTTATTATGATGAATGTAGGTAGATGGTATAAATAAGCATGATAGTTTGCTAAATATTATTCAAGTTTTGAGCGACTTGGACCTCATCATCTCCAAGTCATATATTTCATCTGATGGCGGTTGGTTCGCGAACATATTTTATGTCACACATCCTCAAGGGCATAAAATAAGAGACTCAATNGAGCTTAAGCCTTTTATATTACACCTCTCAATGTAATCTTGTCATCTGGTTCTACTCTATAGACAGACTTAAGACAAAATTATCTTCTTATTGATATTTCTAGCATAAAGCCAAGTTAATCCTCTAATGCTCAGTATTTTTTTCATCCATGCTGCCTTATATTCTCTTATAACTTCATTTTATGATTTGTGTGTTTTTATTTTCTATAATAATCACAATTGTACACATTTCCTTAGTTTTTTTTTTTATATATATATTATTAATTGCAGTACTTTCAAATTTTGGCATCTTCCTCGATTGTCAAGACATTATTAAAAAGGTTTTTTTTAACTGAACTATGGAGGGCAAAAAACTGATTTTGCAAGTGATCCTTCTTGCGAGATAAACTAATTAACTAGTTTATACAGTTTGCTAGAGGTTTGTGGTTTCATATCTAGCGTCTCATTAGTAATTTCACATTTGTGAGATAAACTCTTATTTAAGTAGTATATTATTTATTTTTTTCTTATCATTAATTTTGAAGATTCTAGTTTGATATTTATAGCTTTGGTGTTAAAAAAATTAAGCATTAAAAGGATTGTTTCACTTGTAAAATATTAAAAATACTAATATTTTGGATATGATCATAAAATAAAAATAATTGAGTGGTAGATAAGTAAATATGAAAGTTTAGGCATTAAATATATGATTACATATAAATTACGTGGCATCTACTTAAAAGCCCCAAAAATATATTCTAAGAAATGAGAAATATATAAGCTAAAGGTCCTTTGGACACAACTGTAAAATTTCAATTAATATATCATTCTGAAAAAGCAATTAATATATTCTTTACATTTGTCCTCCTCGATTGATCCATTTTCCTCATAATTTCTTCTCTCACTTCCAACCGTTGGTCTTCTTTCTCCCCACCGAACTTCTCCTTCTCCGCCTTCTTTCTCCACTGTAGTTCGCGCCAGACTTCTCGTTCCGCCAGACTTCTCCTTCTCCGTCTTCATTCTCCACTGTTGTTCCTGCCAGACTTCTCCTTCTCCGTCTTCTTTCTCCACTGCTGTTCTCGCCGGACTTCCTCACCGTCTTCTTTCTTCACTGCTGTTAGATACAACAGAGTGATTTTTGTTCCTTCATTTGAAATCAAAGTTTTGCGTTATTTAAAATATTTGATTTAAATTTTGTTTAAATTATGATTTTTAGAAACAGTAATGGCTCAAGAATACCCCAATTTCGAGTCTCAATTTGTCCCCCTCCCACAAAATATCCCTCCTCTTGGGTAGTTACAATTTAATTATTTTTATTTTCATTTTTTTTTTAATTTTGTTCCAGAGATGAATATGGAAGTAGTTCTGTTGTACTTGTCATTCATAATCATCTACTTTGTGAAAGAAATGAAAATACTTAAAAGTGCATGCGAATGATTACTCTCTAAAATATTAAATAGTTCGAAATTGATCAGCAAAGGCTCGAGGCAGTGTGTTATGAGATTGGTCGAGACGTCTACTTTGAAAAAAAAAAATAATGAGTGCATCAGTAGCCCGTCGGCTCCTAAGAAGAATGTATTTTCTTTTTTTCGCTCTTTGGGAATGAGTTTGTGGTTTCATATCAAGCGTCTCATTGGCAATCTCCCATTTGTGAGATAAACTTTTATTTACATAGTTTATTAATCCAATAAATTTTTTGTAGTTGTTCTTATGATTTTACAGAAATAATTTAAATCAACTAAATGATAGTATTTTTTTTTTTTTCCTATTTTTCCTCGTTAGCGCTAATTTATTGTGTTTAGTTATTCTTAAATTGACAATGCAAATCTTGATGTTACATCACAATCGAAAAAAAATAATGTGGATTTTATCCGATGGATTTACCTCCCATTTTCACTATGAATTAAAAAAAAGCAACATTTTAATTTGAAAATATCGAAATACACTTGATTAAATTAACCATCCACGATAGACGAGGCCTGACGATTTTGAGGATATTGAGCACTTTTGTTTTAACCAAACAGCTATATATATATATATATATATATATATATATATATATATATA
>JXCR01144972.1:151811-173038 GCA_002079205.1 Phalaenopsis hybrid cultivar | reverse complement strand
TTTAGAGTGACAGACTAAAATCCCCAATTCGGTCATATCGTTTGGGTGCTGAAGTGTAGATGATAGCCCTCAGGTGAAAAAGGGAACGTGGGAGCTCCAAAGTGAGAGTTGGTATCCTCCCAGCCTAGCCACAGATTTAGTAACCAAGCATAGGATTAGTCAATGTTCTTTATGCCTGGACCAAAGAGTAAAGAATATGTATGCTCCTATTTGATGCAATATAAATTAAACTAATTCACTTATCCATTCACTATAATTTCTTGACAAGGAGAAGGATGATTTCTTATATATTGAATATCACAGTCCATTCACTATAATTTCTTGACAAGGAGAAGGATGTTTTCTTATATATTGAATATCACATTAAAAACCTCAATCCATTCAATATAATTTCTTGACAAGGAGAAGGATGCTTTCTTAGATATTGAATATCACAAATTAAACCTCCATTCACTATAATTTCTTGACAAGGAGAATGATGTTTTCTTATATATTGAATATCACATTTGAACTTCACTATAATTTCTTGACAAGGAGAAAGATGCTTTCTTATATATTGAATATCACATTAAAAACCTCATTAGCTATAATTTCTTGACAAGGAGAATGATGTTTTTTCGTATTGAACTCACATTAGATCATTTCACTATACTTGACAAGGAGAAGATGTTTTCTTATATATTGAATATCACAATTAAACCCTACTTTATATCATTAGTTATTTATTAGTTAGTAAACCCTACTTTATATCATTAGTTATTTATTAGTTATTAAAATTATCCTAAACCCTCATTTCTTGACAAGGAGAAGGATGTTTTCTTATATATTGAATATCACAATTAAACCCTACTTTATATCATTAGTTATTTATTAGTTAGTAAACCCTACTTTATATCATTAGTTATTTATTAGTTATTAAAATTATCCTAACATTCACTATAATTTATTGACAAGGAGAAGGATGCTTTCTTATATATTGAATATCACAATTAAACCTCTATAATTTCTTGACAAGGACAAGATGTTTTCTTATATATTGAATATCACAATTAAACCCTACTTTATATCATTAGTTATTTATTAGTTAGTAAACCCTACTTTATATCATTAGTTATTTATTAGTTATTAAAATTATCCTAAACCCTCCTGACAAGGAGAAGGATGCTTTCTTATATATTGAATATCACAATTAAACCCTACTTAATATCCTTAGTTATTTATTAATTATTAAAATTATCTATTTATTTCAATTGTCTATTAGGNAAATTTTAGAGTGACAGACTAAAATCCTCAATTCGGTCCTATCATTTGGGTACTGAAGTGTAGATGTTAGCCGTCAGGTGAGGGGAACGTGGGAGCTCCAAAGTGAGAGCCAGTATCCTCCCAGCCTAGCTGTAGATTCAATAAATATGCGTAGGATTAGTCAATGTTCTTTATGCCTGGACCAAAGGGTAAAGAATAGGTATGCTCCTACTGTGGGAGCTCCAAAGTGAGAGCCGGTATCCTCCCAGCCTAGCCGCAAATTCAGTAAACAAGTGTAGGATTAGTCAATGTTCTTTATGCTTGGACCAAAGGGTAAAGAATATGGCACAATAAGTTCTTTATGCCTGGACCAAAGGGTAAAGAATATGTATGCTCCTATTTGGCACAATATAAATTCTTTATGCCTGGACCAAAGGGTAAAGAATAGGTATGCTCCTATTTGGCACAATATAATTTTAACCTATGCCTGGACCAAAGGGTAAAGAATAGGTATGCTCCTATTTGACACAATATAATTTGAACTGAATGCCTGGACCAAAGGGTAAAGAATAGGTATGCTCCTATTTGGCACAATATAAATTAAACTAATTCACTTTATCCATTCACTATCATTTCTTGACAAGGAGAATGATGCTTTCTTATATATTGAATATCATAATTAAACCCTCCTCCGTATCATTAGTTATTTTATAGTTATTAAAATCACATATTTATTTTAATTGCCTATTAGTGACAGATAAGCAAATTGAACTTCGTTGTTGTGATTAAATTATTGCTTTTCTAAAATCTTAGTTTGCAGTTCTAAACCACTCCCTGTGGGATCGATATCTAGGACTCCATTAGAGCCCTATATTACTTGAGTGATACGTATACTTGCGTTGATAAGTGTGACTTTACAATTATTGAGTATTTATTACGTCCATATTTATCTTATATTTTAAGCATATCAAAAGTCATCGGTCATCTGACAGCTTGTTAGATGCCAGGTTGTGAGTCTTCATAGACAGCAATATCTATTATATCCATCGAGATTGCAAACTTCATATTCTGCTTCATTGTTTGTGCACGGCTCTATCAAGTGGTAGGAGAATCTCAACATGCCCTTATCTGGCATGATGAAAATCAGAACAATTCCTGCTTTGCCTGGTATAACTATTTCTGATCCTTTGTCCTTTCTGGTTGAAGAAGCTCCATCAAAGTACATTTCCCACTGTCTGACATTGGACGGTTCCACTTGCAATAGCTGCTCATCTGGCAGTTCATCGTTGAGTGGGGACCTTGTTGGAAGTGGGCGCGCTGTGAGAAAATATGCTAAGATCTGTCCCTTGATAGTGCAGAGGTGAACAAAATTTATATCTAATTGCAATAAAAGTATCGACCACCTTGCTAAACGTCTGAAAAGTGTTGGTCGAGTCATCAAATTTCGTAACGGATTAAGTTTCAAAATAAGGGTAATTTTATGAGAAAGCATGTAATGTTTAAGCTTTAAAGCAGTGAAAATTAAGGCTAGACATTGCTTCTCATTTGGTGGATACTTTACCTCCATCAGTATTAGACTTTTCTCAAGTATTAGAGCATATTTTCCTTACCCTTATCATTGACTTAAGCTAACAGGGCTCCGAGAGAGTCGTCTAAGGCCACTGTATAAAGCATTAAATATTTTCCTGGAATATGAGCTGCCAAAACAGGAGGTATCATTAAATATTGCTTAACATCCTCAAAGGCCCTCTAGTATTCCCAAAAAAAGTTGGCATCATTTTTAATTAATGTTGAGAAGGGTTTAAACCTACCTAAGTGATTAGAAATAAAGCGACTCAGATATGCCAACTTTCCTTGGAAGGAGCATAGTTCTTTCAAGGTTTTGGGGGAAGGCATTTCCAAGATAGCTTTAATCTTATCTGGGTCGACCTTGATTCCCCAATGACGAACAACAAATCCTAGAAATTTCTCGGAGGTGACGCCGAAAGCACACTTTAAATGATTCATCTTTAGATTTCATTGTCGTAATCATTTGAACACGATCCTCAAATCATAGAAATGGTATATTTTCTACTGGATTTTGATAACCAAATCATCCACGTAGCACTCCACTTGGTTGTGAATGACGTCGTCAAAGATCTTTGACATAACTCCTTGGTAAGTTGCTCTAGCGTTTATTAATACGAACGACATCAATGTTTAGCAAAAGATCCCAATCAATGTCCTGAAGGCTGTAAGTGCTGCATCCTCTCGAGCCATTTTGATTTGTTTGTAACCTGACGATCCATCCATGAAGGAGAAAATCTCATGCGTCGATACGATGTCCACCATTGATTCTGATATCGGTAATGGAAACTCATCTTTTGGGCATGGATTATTTAGATCCCTGAATTCGAAACTTACATGGATTTGTCCATTTTTCTTATTAGCTGGTATAATGTTGGCTAACCATGTGAGGTATTTCTCTTCCCTTACAAAGTTAGCAACTATTAATTTCTTTACCTCGATAATTACTTGTTGCTCTATCTCGAGGCGCATTCTTCTGGGAGCTTGTTTTATTGGGGTCATAGTTTGTCCACCCCAAGTTTATGAACAACGGCTTCTGCTGGTAATCCTGACATCTCATCATAGCTCCAGGTGAAGCAATCTTTAAACTATGATAATAATTCTATCACTTTTGTGGATTTTTCCTTATTCTGTAGAGAAATTATGAATGAGGGTCGAGGTTGTTCCTCAGTCCCGAGGTTGACCTCTTTTAATTAATCTACGGTTGAATTAATTTCTTCTTCAAATTCTAATGGAGCATTACCTATCAACTGATCCTGAGAGTCATCCTCTACATCGAGGCAATCGTTGACCTCACTTTTGGTTGAGGTTTAGTTTTTCCTCTTTAGTAGCTTAAGGTCTAGCCATATGACTTTCATGTTGACTATTCCTAGAAAACTAGAAAAGGAACCCTCACCATTAGANCTTTACAATTATTGAATATTTATTACGTCCGTATTTATCTTATATTTTTAAGCATATATAAAGTCGCGGTCAGAGGACCCATTCATTAATTACTTCATCCGAAACTTGTAATAATATTATTTCTATTAAAAAAATATTTTGAATGAATTTGAAAAAGAAATTTGCATGGCACTTATCTTTTGTAAAACCCTTCAATCTGTGTGCCCACTTTATAAATTAGGCCAGGGGTCACTCATATTACTTTTGCACTTCGTTGTCTTAGTTTTCCAATTTTATATCTTGGGTTTCTTATTCTTCTCGGCCTCTCTTTCTTTTCATTCAATTTTTATGGCTCCAAAGTATTCTTCAATTCTCTTTGTTATCGTGCCTGCAATCTGTTCGCCTTTCCTAAAGGATCCAACCTTCAAGAGCAATATGTATTAAGTAGCTAGATTACCCACTGCACGACGTCAGCTGTGGGGCACTCGACACATGATGTTAGCTTTGATATGGAGTTCTACCCAGATCTGTTTAAGTATGGACTCCAGCTTCCATTATGGTCAGATTCTAGACCGTGTTTATCAAGTACGATATCATTTTCTCTTAGGTTTTTCTGAACTATGTCATGGCAATCATGAGTTTTTTCAGGTAATGCTAGCATTTAGTATCTCCTATTCAGACAATCTTTTCAGTCTTTAATTCTCCTTGAAGGTAAAAAAGAGGGGTTTGTCATGTTTTTGACCGAGTGAAAGATCCTCTTGCTCGGTGTTTAAACTATGATCAAAGATTGGTGGAAGAAGTTCTTAATTGTCTCCACATCTGCTGACTTGGAGAATGTTAACCATCCACTAGAGGTGGCAGGTAGTAAGATGAAGGCCTTATTAGCCAAACTTCAAGCCGTCTAGGAGGTGTTGGAAATGAGTCTAGTGCCAGTCTCCTAGTATACCGTGGAAAGAAGGGTTGAACTAGATGATGGAAGAAAAGATGACCCCGGGGGACTAAAGGATTTTAAGAATAAAGGATTTCAAACGATAATGAGGCAACCATAGCAAAAGTGCTAGAGGAGTAGCAGCGGTAAAAGTTGAAGGTTGATGTCTCTTGATAAAACTTCATAATAGGTACCACTCTTAATGTTGAGCATCCTGGTATTGGGCAAAACAAAACCTCTATTTCTGAGTCCACAACATAGTGATCAGTGAATTAACCATAATTACATGATCTCACTCAGTTATTGCAAGGAAAAGAAAGGGAGAGAAAAGAAATGCAGATAGAGGCTGTTGTTGTAGATGCTTCCTTCATTGCACCAGACAAAACGACCTTTGCTTCTGTGTTGGATGCACAACCAGATGCCACTCACTTGGCTTTGACTAAGAGGGTCAGGGAGGTAAAGCCTCCTTCTATCACACTTGCTGGTTCCACTTTGGGGGTCTTTGCTTCTTTTTCTAGTTTAGAATCCTTACCATCTCAGAAGGGGGAAACTGTCCATCAAGAAGGGAAAGTGTTGGTTGATGGTAATGACATTTTAGCCCTTCCTTCTTTGAGGAGAAAACTGGGGGACCCTAGTTGGCGCTCACCGGATGGGGGTGAAAGATGGATATGGATGCATGGTACTGACCACTACAACCTGTTTGACATTTCAAAGAAATGGAATCATTGATCGGTTGACATTCAACATATGTTGCCTCTTGTGGCAAAAATTACATGGTTGACATTGCTTCTAGTAGAGCAGAAGTAGATTTCTTTTAAGAGGCTTCTCGAGCGTGTCACTTGATTGCACCTGGAAGCCAGTTAGGCTTGTCTTCTGTTGGGACTTGCTTTCATTACAAAATCAGACTCCATAAAGATAGCAAATGAGAGCTTAATAAATTCTAAGGAAGAAGTTATTTGCCTGGCCAATTTTCTCTAATTTGCTCGCGACGGCCGAGACCTCGCTAGGTTGAGGCAATAAAAATCCAAACAAAGAGAGGAGTAGCTAAAGAAAGAGGTTTCTATACTGAGGGGGAGATTGGAATCACTCATCTACTATGAGGAGTTGTCTAAATAGCTTAGGCTAGGAGTTGAGAATTCTATCCAGCAGTTTGTTCACCATGGATTGGATGACTTGAACTTTTCTGACTTAGTTGAGCTTAGTGCCTTAATCTCCAATCATTCTGCTGATCTCTCATATGAAGGTGGTAACTCATATAGTGGGAGAGAATCATCTAGCAACCAAAGAAAGGGTTGATCAACCACTCAATAGTGCCTTGACTTTGTGAGGATCTTCATTTTCCTCTTTTTATTCTCCTTTTTAGCCTGAAAGCTTGTTAGGATTATAAAAAAAGACATGCAATTTTTTTTCCATACAAATGAAATGGAATTTTTTCGCTTTTCTGCAATTACTTCATCATTTGGGTTATAAAAAAAATTTTGTTTTACCTCGAACATTGGCCCTCAAAGAAACTTGCTCTCAGGTTGGCCCACAAATTTCGAGAAATCAATTTATTCATAGAGCTTCTGTTGGTTAACTCTTATTTTTTTCTAGGTGCCTAAACTGTGTTATCATTTTGAGTAAATATCAATTTTGAGTGATCTATTCCTTCAGGCATGGATCTTGTTGTTACCTGACAGAGGGGTTTTTGGGGTGACTTTCAGTCTCATTTTACAGATTTTGTCATTTGTGTCAGGAGAGTCATCTAGAGATAAACTTCTGTACGAAATCCACCTTGGCCCGTGGCTGGAAAGTATCCAAGTTTTTTTTATTGATTACACAATAATCAATCATCCATAATGTAGTGTAATAACTTTATCTAGACTCCCTGAATCTCTTATTAAATTCATGCAGTCATTTCTGTAGACCACTCAAAGACTATCCCTAGTTTTGCCTGCTCATGAGCTTCTTCGTTGCTTTTTCACCCTTCAGGCATGAATTTTATCATAACTCGATGGAGTGTTTGCTTAAGATATTCAATGGAATTATCGATCTCCCTCACGGTTCTTATCATTAGCATACAAGAAAAAGTGCCCCCACCACCCTGTCATGTAAATCATTTGAAGGAGTCTAGACCATGGGATGACTAGACATTTTGATCATCTTACTATCCCTGACTGATTGCATTTAGCGTTCCACTACCGTAAGTTCCCTAAGTATATATAGCAAGGTTCAGTCATACCTAACTGGGCTCAGCTTCTCGAGTGTCGGGAAGGGATCTAGTATATCTAGCAAGGTTCATACATACCTAATTGGGCTCAGCTTCTCGAGTGTAGGGAAGAGGTCCACAGATTTAATGATTTTTTTTGGGTAAAGGATGCTGTAAAAGCCTTTTTAACTACGACCTCTCTTTTATTTTTTAGGAAAACAACCATCGAGATGTCTCTTTAAAGTATTTAGTTGTCATTATTAGATTCTTCATTCACAAAATTTTAAGTAGAAGGGGTCCCATTAAAGTCATTGATTCTCCCCATTATATATAAGGGGACAAATGTTTTTTATCTCCTCACCTTCTCAATATGTGTGCTAGCTATACAAAACTTTTGTGAAGCTTTTTGATTATTCGCTTGATTGGAAGTGGGGGTGAACCTTCTTTAACAGGTGTTGAGAGACCTCTGAGGCCTTCACCTAGTTAGCACTTTTTAATTTTGAATCAGGTGTTGAAAGAAGGTATTCTCTTCTAGTCGGGTGTGGAACATCGCTTGAGTTGAGGTAGACACCCAACTGAAAATCTATCTGATAGATGGAAGTAGTGGACTTCTAGCAATGATGGAGGCGAGCAAACTTCCTTGGAGGACAATACATTCGTTCGACTGTTCCTGCTAGTGGTTCAGAGGTTTTTGGATCCTTGGACCCTAGCGGTCTCGGAGCTAGGAATGACATCTCATGTAGCAATGGTTTCTCCTCCTGCTTTCTCCTCCTATATTCTTCAACTACTCCTCATCAAGGGAGAACTTAAGGAGAGAGTGGGAGTCTGAAAGAGGGCTACTAAGCTTTTTCCTCTAGTTTCATATTTTCTTTAGATTGCTAGTTCAGAAACAACTGGATGTAAAAGAGGTTGGAATGGGGTTGAGTAACGAGAATAAGGAACAAAGCCAGATATCTCGAAGTGAAGAAGCTGTCTGAATTCCAATAAGGTTCTCAACCATGGATGACTCTTTTAGCAACAAATGTTATGATACAAAGATGAAGCACAGATCCAGCATGTTTCCAAGGAGGATCACATCCGCTCGATGGAGTGTTGCTTAAAGAGAATAACTTGTATTATTATTCTCTAACTAGCAGTGAAAGCCAAGTTTTCTATCATCTTTCTAATGGTGATTGTCAGGGTTTTCACTTCAATAAAGATTAAAAAGTTGAGCTCTTGGCAACCCACATAGAGCCTTCACCTTTGTAAAGTATTGACTCAACCTAAAGATGTAAAATGTGTACATGGTANCTATAGTTTGGCTAAGAGCACTATGTAGAGGACCCAAAATGGGGTTTCCTTTGGTCCATGGCTTATTGGTGAGCATAACATGGTTCCCAAAATACCCATCTTGGCCATTTACACCTAAGACACCCTCCTAATTACCAAAATACTCTCTTGGACCCAAAATCCCCAAAATTCCAAAAATTCCCAGAAAATCCCAATAAATCCCAAATATTCCCAATTTCATTTCCTTCAACTACCACATGACCCAATTTGGGCAATTTGATCATCTTTAACCAAAATCCCGAAATTGCTCTTTAGAGACCCAAAATTTCCCAAATCCATCTCAAATGTCTATCAATTTGATCTTAATTGACCACAATTTCAATCCTAAACTCAAATTCACTTTTGATATGACCAAAATAAATCAAATTCAAGCTTAATTGGTCCATGATTTGAACTCAATTCTGATTTGGGTCAAAACCCCAATTTTGACCATATGACTTAGTCTCACCAAATTGAGCCCATAGCCTAGTCAATTGGCCTCAATTAATGTTGAAAAAATCTTAATAACATTCTTATACATTAAAATCAACCATCAGTTGACCTTGGTGAAGCCTCATATCCATTTGATTTTGGCCTAAATCCAAAATTCCCAAATTTAGCCCCAAATTGGCTAAGTCCCAAAATTTCACCCAATTGATTGCCTTAACCTCCAAATTGGCATCCAATTCATGTTCAAAACTCTTCATGAGGTAACTATTAACCATTCACAACAATTAATTTGGACCTAGCCCAAGCTAGACCCAAGCCTAGCCCAATATGACCAAATTGATTAAAGTTTAAAATTCCCTCAAATTAACCCTCCAATTGAGCTCAAAACCACTCCCATCCTTCACCAAAGTTGTTCCTTGTGAACATATACACCAAATGAAACAATCAATTGGGCCAATTGACATGGCTAACCTAGCCCAAACCCAAGTTTTGGTCATTTGCACCCACTTGGACCCATGCACTAAATGTGACCTAACCACCTTACAGCCACCAAATTAACTCCACCACAGCCATTAGTTGGACCTAGTGACCAGTCCAAACACCATGAAACCACCTAAATAAAGGCATGGTCCAAAGGTCCCCAAAATTAAGGGATCTTATTTCCAAAAATGCACATGCTTCAGATATCTTTTCCAAATCCAAGCACATTTGCATTAAATTGCGGTGATGGATTCCTCTGGGTTCCCTGAGCTTCTAGCCACCTTCCCCTGGCCGGCCGACCAGTTTAGTGGCCGGAAAAGCCAAATACTGGGATCCACCCTCATGGCATCTCACCCAAATCAAACCTAGAGGCCAGCTCATCCAAATCAAACTATGAAGCTCTTCTGCCCTCCACCCAAGCACCACATTACACCTCCTAATTGGCCAAGACAGCCACCATAACCCCATTTTTATAAAAGGCCGCCTCCATGGCCATTGAACTATTGGCCAAGACAGCCACCATAACCCCATTTTTATAAAAGGCCACCTCCATGGCCATTGAACGGGGTGCTGAAAATTTCTCAGAGAGGCCTCTCCAAACTTCACATAGAGCTTCCCTAAGATCCCCTCAGTGCATCCCAACCATTTTCCCTCATTTATTCCCATTGCCGGAGCTCAATTTTGAGCTTGAAACCTTGCCGGAAACCACGATAGAGCCCAATACATCTCCACACTCCACCAAACTCCAATTGCTTGTGCTCACACCTTCACAAGAGTGAAAGAAGCCAGAGCCCTATCAAATCCCTCTTCCACAGAGCCTCTACCATAGCTCTAGACCAACACCTGAAAAAGAGCATGGTCGAATTCATACCTAGGCTTTACACCAAGGCCAGGGACTCAATCCCTCGCCTCCTTGGAACCCAACGAACGTGCCGAGCACCTCTGATCAAAGCTTCCCTTCTCAAAGCAAAGGTATAAAACTCCTCCTACTTCTGAGCTTGTTTTGATCCCCCATTTACTTAAACTTGATTTCATGATACTTTAGTCGTATAGATGTGTTCGTCTCGCTTAGACGAGTGCATAGGATCAAACTAGAAGCGATTTGGTNGGAACGATAAAACTGCTTATAAAATTTTACAAGCTGGATTTTATTAGCCTACTATATTTAGAGAGGTTTATAGATATATAAAAACTAGTGATCGATGTGAACGAGCAGGCAATATATCTTGAAGAAATGAAATGCCTCTAAATTTCATATTGGAAGTTGAGATCTTTGATGTTTGGGGATTAGATTTTATGGGACCATTTATTCCTTCATTTGGGAACTTATATATATTAATTGCAGTAGATTACATCTCTAAGTGGGGCACAAGATTTAACCTCGTTGTGATGCTAAAAGTGTTTCAAAATTTTTAATGAAAAATATTTTCACTAGATACGAAATGCTTAGAATGATTATCACTAATTTGGGAACTTATATATATTAATTGCAGTAGACTACGTTTCTATGTGGATTGAAGCACAAGCTTTACCTTGGGAACTTATATATATTAATTGCAGTGGACTACGTTTCTAAGTGGATTGAAGAACAAGCTTTACCTCGTTGTGACAAGTTTCAAGATTTTTAAGGAAAAATATTTTCACTAGATACGGAATGCCTAGGATGATTATTACGGACGGAAGATCCAATTTTAGGAATAAATACATTCAGAGATTGGCAGAAAAGTTTAATATTATTCATAGAATCTCTACTTTCTATCACCCTCAGGAATAAATATATTCAGAGATTGACAGAAAAATTTAATATTATTCATAGAATCTCTACTGCTTATCAACCTCAATGCAGTGGATTCACTAAAGTTTTTAATAGAGAGATTAAACAAACACTTGAAAAGACTGTAAACCCGAGTAGAATAGATTGGTGCACTAGATTTGATACCACATTATGGGCTTACAGGATTGCTTATAAAACTCCTATTGGAATGTCTCCTTACAGACTGATTTTTCGGAAAGACTTGTCACTTATCAGCAGAACTGGAGCATAAGGCATATTAGGCGATTAAAGAATTCAATTATAATTTGAAAGACGCTGATAAGAAGAGATTGTTGCAATTAAATGAATTGGAAGAATTAAGAAATGAATCTTATGTTAATGATAGAATTTATAAGGAAAAGCTAAAGTTATGGCATGATCGAAAGATTAACCTGAAAAATTTTGAAGCAGTTTAAGATGTTTTANAGAGAGAATAAATGAATACTTGAAAAGACTGTAAACCCTAGTAGAATAGATTGGTCCACTAGATTGGATACTACACTATGGGCTTACAGAACTGCTTATAAAACTCCTATTGGAATGACTCCTTATCGACTGATTTTTGGAAAGACTTATCATTGATAGATGCTGGTAAGAAGAGATTGTTACAATTAAATGAATTGGAAGAATTAAGAAATGATTCTTATGATAACGAAAGAATTTATAAAGAAAAATTAAAGTTATGGCATGATCGAAAGTTTAACCAAAAGCACTTGGAACTAAGACAAGAAGTTTTACTTTACAACAATAGGTTGAAATTATTTCCTGGGAAATTAAAGTCTCGTTGGTTAAGGCCATTTATTGTGACTCAAGTTTATAGTTACGGAGCTGTTGAAATTAAAAATCAGAAAACTAGAAATAGATTTAAAGTCAATGATCATAGAATAAAACCATATTATGAGGGTAAAAGACCAAATTTTAAAGAGGTTTTAATGAGCAGTCAACCTGAATAACAGCTGAATAGGTCAGGTTGATNAGAGATTGACAGAAAAATTTAATATTATTCATAGAATCTCTACTGCCTATCATCTTCAAACCAGTGGGTTAGTTGAAGTTTCTAATAGAGAAATTAAACAAATACATGAAAAGACTGTAAACCCTAGTAGAATAGATTTGTCCACTAGATTGGATACTGCATTATAGGCTTACAGGACTGCTTATAAATCTCCTATTGGAATGACTCCTTACAGACAAATTTTTGGAAAGACTTGTCACTTACGAGTAGAATTGGAGCATAAAGCATATTGGGCAATTAAAGAATTTAATTATAATTTGAAAGATACTGATAAGAAGAGATTGCTACAATTAAATGAATTGGAAGAATTAAGAGATGAGTCTTATGATAACGACAAAATTTATAAAAAAAATTAAAGTTATGGTATGATCAGAAGATTAACCAGAAGAACTTTGAACCAGGACAAGAAGTTTTACTTTACAACACTTGGTTGAAGTTATTTCCTGGGAAATTGAAGTCTCGTTGGTTAGGGCCCTTTACTCTGACTCAAGTTTATGCTTACGGAGCTGTTGAAATTGAAGAACAGAAGATGGGAAATAGGTTTAAAGTANATATATATATATATATATATATATATATATATATATATATTAATTGCTGTAGACTACGTTTCAAAGTGGATTTAAGCACAAGCTTTACCTCGTTGTGAAGCTAAAAGTGTTTCAAGGTTTTTAATAAAAAGTATTTTCATTAGATACGGAATGCTTACCTCGTTGTCACACTAAAAGTGTTTCAAGATTTTTAATGAAAAATATTTTCACTAGATACGGAATGTCGAATGATTATCACTGATGGAGGATCCCATTTTAGGAATAAATATATTCAGAGATTGATAGAAAAATTTAATATTATTCATAGAATCTCATGATTATCACTGATGGAGGATCCCATTTTAGGAATAAATATATTCAGAGATTGGTAGAAAAATTTAATATTATTCATAGAATTTCTACTAATTTTAGAAAATATTTCAGAGATTGGCAGAAAAGTTTAATATTATTCATAGAATCTCTACTGCCTATCATCCTCAAATCAGTGGATTAACTAAAGTTTTTAATTGAGAGATCAAATGAATACTTGAAAAGACTATAAATCCTAGTAGAATAGGTTGGTCCACTAGATTGGATACTACATTATAGGCTTACAGTACTGCTTATAAAACTCCTATTGGAATGTCTCCTTGCAGACTGATTTTTGGAAAGACTTGTCACTTACCAGAAGAATTGGAGCATAAAGCATATTGGGCGATTAAAGAATTCAATTATAATTTGAAAGATGCAATTGGAGCATAAAGCATATTGGGTGATTAAAGAATTCAATTATAATTTGAAAGATGCTGGTGAGAGTTGGAGCATAAAGCATATTGGGTGATTAAAGAATTTAATTATAATTTGAAAGATGCTGGTGAGAAAAAACTCCGATTGGAATGACTCCTTACAGACTGATTTTTAGAAAGACTTGTCACTTACCAGTAAAATAGCATAAAACATATTGGGCGATTAAAGAATTCAATTATAATTTGAAAGATGCTGGTAAGAAGATATTGTTACAATTAAATGAATTGGAAGAATTAAGAATGAGTCTTATGATAACAAAATAATTTATAAGGAAAAATTAAAGTTATGACATGATTGGAAGATAAACCAAAAGAACTTTGAACCAGGACAAGAAGTGTTACTTTACAACACTAGGCTGAAGTTATTTTCTGGGAAATTGAAGTCTCGTTGGTTAGGGCCCTTTACTGTGACTCAAGTTTATACTTACGGAGCTGTTGAAATTGAAGATAAGAAGAAGAGGAATAGATTTAAAGTAAATAACAAGTTTATACTTACGGAGTTGTTGAAATTGAAGATCAAAAGACTGGAAAAGATTTAAAGTAAATGGAACATAGATTAAAACCATATTATGAGGGTAAAAGACCAAATTTTAAAGAGGTTTTAATGATCAGTCAACCAGAATGATACCTGAATAGGTCGGGCTGACGATGTTAAACCAAGCGCTTTATGGGAGGCAACCCATATCTATCTTTATTTTTATTGGCGATATAGTAGTTTTTATTTGAAATTATCATTAGTTTGTGGTAGTATTAAACTCTACTACTCTTATTTACCCTTGAAACATCTTAAAATTGGATCCATGAAGAAAAATTAAAATGCATTCAGACTAGAGTGAAACTGTACAAATTTTACCTTGGGCGCCGACGGCGCCCTCGACGCCGCCGACGACAAGTTTTTCCCAAGAGTCCAGATAAAATTAATACAGAAGCTCACCAACGACGCCATCAACCCCGCCGATGGCGAGACCGATGAATTGATGGTTATGCGGGTTCAAATGGCGGTTTCTGGCAATTTTTGGGCGAGAATTGCCTTTTTAAACTCAAAAATTCAAATTTTAGTTCATATTGTTCCTTAAAAAATGAAGTGAAACTCTACCAATTTCATTCCTATGGCGTTTAATTCCCTGATAATCCCAGAATGTGAGTTTTCAATCGGCGAAAGTTTATTAGTGCGGAAGCGCAGCGAATCTTCAACAAGTTGCTGACGAAGAAAAGATTGATCAAAGAACAAGGATTTGTGAATCACAGATTGAATAATCCCACGACGAATATTGAAGAAACGATACTGCGATAGATGGGAAGTGTTGTGCTACACTACTGCCGCCGTGGTGGTTCCTATGGTAAAAGAATTTTAAGCAAATTTACATGAAATCAACCAAGGAGTTGTTTATGTGCAAGGAAGATGGTTCACTTTCACTCCTGCATGGATCAAAAATTATATATGATAGAGAATGTTTCTGTCTACCACTATTCCAATTTCATCCCAATGAGAAACCAGATGAATGAGATTTACCAATATTTTACAGACGAAACTGATGACTGGGAAACAAGAGAAAATGGGTATGTTAGTTTTTTCTACAACACTCCTGAATCCCATTTCGAAATATTGGCACTTTTTCATTTCTGCAAAACTGTTACCGACAATGAAGATTGGTAAAGTTTCTAAAGAAAGTGCCATTTTGAATTACTGCATCCAAAGAGGACTGCCCATCGACGTTGGATCTATAATTGTGAAGTCGATTTTGGGCCTAATAGTTCACGGATCAACTTATGGGCTTGGACACCCTTCCACAATTTTCTCACTTTACAGTCAGTTCCAAGTGTCTTATGAAAATTGGAAAAATGTACTGCTACCTTGGAAGCCTTTGGATCCAACTGAAAGATTCCCAATTTTTGAAGATGAAAATGACGTGGCCATTATAGTAGATCAATCATCTCAGAATTCACTGCCAGTTCAACCCTTAATTCCTGAAAATTCTCTGGTGATCCTGCTCCGAATCAAGAAATTGAAAAAGGAGGTACAAAATGTCATGAGTGCGATTAATAATATCTCTGATTTCTTCGATCATTTAGACTGGAGGATAAAGGAACATTTCAAACACTCTGAACATTTAAAAGATAGTTTGGTACGACTGATGAGGAGGATGAAATTGATAGAGGAGGATTCTAGTGAAGAATTTTCATTCCGACCCTTCTACAACCTCTTCATTCATGTGTAATCAATGGGGGATCTCAGAGGAGAATTGAGTACCGAGTCTGAAGATTAGTAGATCTATATTTACTACATATCTGTCTATCTATGTATTTTGATTTGAACTTTGTATTTGCTTTGCTTTAAAATTATGCTTTTAGATCTCTGTATATTTGAGACTAAGCATAGGATATTTTTTTTCAGCATTTTGAGTGTTGTGGCTTGGATTACGACGCTGAATTATTGTGTTGAGGTTGAGAAAATACCTGGCTTAGGTGTGTTATGCAACATATATTGTACCCCTTGGAATTTATATTTAAATGTGATGTTTTGTGTTGTGAAAGTTTATATGTGCTAAGTACATCATTTAGTCACTTAAAATTATGTCTATAATGATTAAACAGATGTCGTTTAGGCTTGGAATTGATTGAAATCGCAAAAATCAGTAATTTGAACAAAATTAATAGAGCCCGCCGACGATGCCCTCGACGCCGCCGACGACTAGTTTTTCCCGAGACTTAGGATTTAAATTCCAATTGAGCGTGCTGACGATGCCATCGACCCTGCTGACGTCGAGCTCACGAAAAACTCCTTTAACTGCAATTTTGACTAGTCAACCGCCACTGTTCATCATCCCCTTCCTCCTAAATACGCCATTTTCGACCTAGAGCTTGAGAGATCTTGGATTAGGAGGCAATTTCAAGGCTTTTTGACACTAAATTTGATCATCTCTAGGTAAGAGCTTCACTCCAAGCTAAAAATATTTGATTTCCATCATGAATTTCTTCCACATTAAGGAGATCCGAAAAATTTGGGAATGTGAAGAAAATTTGGGAAGAAATTCATGGATCTTATTATTGAACTCTTAGAATTACTATTGGAAGCCATGGGTTACATATTTGAAGTAATTTCTAGAATTTTTCTATAATTTGATTAGATTAACATGACTCTATGACAAAGGAGAAGAGTTGAGTTTGACGAGTCTTGCTTCGTCAATGCGATGACTCAAACAAAATTTACTTCCATATTTAAAGGAAAGAAGTGCATACAAGATCGAGTTTTTGAAAGTCCGGAAGGAGAAATCAAACGAGTTATTGCAGAACAGAGGTGGAAAAACTTTTGTTACACCACCAATAAAGCTGATGCAAATATTGTGAAGGAATTCTATGCCAATGTTATTTATTCTAATGAAAGAATCATTCAAGTGCGTGGATTCCCTGTTGAGTTTACTGCCGCCCGCATCAACACTTTTTATGAAGTCCCAAACTCNGTTTCAAATTTAGGGAAAGAAAAGTGAAGTTCAAAATCATTAAAGGCTATCTAGATATAGTAATCCTCATTTAAAAAAGGGAAAAGAAAAGATTGAAAAAACAATCCCTGAAAAGAAAAGAAAAATATATATAGGATTGAAAGCAATCCAAATGAAAAAGAGAAAAGAATGAAAAAATTATGGAAGTGAGGAGAAGCTTGAGGATATGCCTAATAAAAAATTGGCTTCATTGGACCTACCTAAAGGGAAAACTTTAAATACATTTCTGAACTTATATTTATGGAATTAGATCTTTTACTAGTGGAGTTCTCATGAAGTTTCTATCTCTTGAATTTTCTAAGTGACTTAATATTACAACATATAGTCATTCTTGAAATAAATAGATAACTAGAACTCTTATACTTGATGACTAGATAATCTTGTGGCTACAGAGTAAATTCAATTACTTGAATTTTTTCTGAAAATCTCACTATGATATTTATTTCAGTCAAATGTATAGTATTTCTGAATTAAAACTTTACTGCAGTAGATCATAGCTTTTATATAGTACTAAAAATTACTTGAGGACAAATAATAGTTAAGTTTGGGGGATTTTGACCAAAGAAAAATATGTTGAGATTTTCATACCTATTTTATACTTTTTTTGTGGGGGATTTTGACCAAAGGAAAATATGTTGAGATTTTCATACATATTTTATACTGTTTTTAAAGATATTGCACTTTAAAGAAATGTATTTTTGATGTTTTGTTGCAGGAATGATGAATTAGGCAACTCTTGAGAAAGGCCAAATTTTGAAGGGGTGCTTAGGCAACTCTTGAGAAAGCTCATCCACTACTTTAAAAGAACATTTTGGCCGAAAATGGGGAGAGAAAAAAGGTCCTGGATGTTAGAGAGGTACTAGAGTGTATAGATTTTTCATTAGTGTGTAACAATATAGTGAGANTTCTTGACAAGGAGAAGGATGCTTTCTTATATATTGAATATCACAATTAAACCCTACTTAATATCATTAGTTTTTTATTAGTTATTAAAATTATCTAGTTATTTCAATTGCCTATTAGTGATAGATAAGCAAATTGAATGTCATTGATGTGATTAAAGTATTGTTTTTCTAAAGTCTTAATTTAGTTTCTAAACTACCTCCTGTGGGATCGATATCTAGGACTCCATTAGAGCCCTATATTACTTGAGCAATATGTATACTTGTGTTGACATCGATATCTAAGATTTGCTTTTCTAAAATCTTAGTTCGTAGTTCTAAAGTTACTCCCTATGGGATCGATATCTAGGACTCTATTGGAGCCCTATATTACTTGAGTGATACATATACTTGCTGTGGGATCGATATCTAGGACTCCATTAGAGCCCTATATTACTTGAGCGATACATATACTTGTTCGATATCTAGGACTCCATTAGAGCCCTATATTACTTGAGCGATATGTATACTTGCGTTGACAATATCTAGGACTCTCCATTAGAGCCCTATATTACTTGAGCGATACGTATACTTGCATTGATAAGTGTGACTTTATTGCTTTTCTAAAATCTTAGTTCGTAGTTCTAAAGTTACTCCCTATGGGATCGATATCTAGGACTCTATTGAAGCCCCTATATTACTTGAGCGATATGTATACTTGCGTTGATAAGTGTGACTTTACAAATATTGAAACTTATATTACTTGAGCGATACGTATACTTGCGTTGATAAGTGTAACTTTACAATTATTGAATATTTTATACATCCATCTTTATCGAATCCATTACTTGAGCGATACATATACTTGCGTTGATAAGTGTGACTTTACAATTATTGAATATTTAATCTTGATAAGTGTGACTTTACAATTATTGAATATTTAATATGTCCATATTTATCTTATATTTTATTGCACATATAAAGTTGCTGTCAATGACTATATTCAATTTGTCGCCGGCTCAAAGATACATTTGGTGGGCCTTGAGAATAAGATAAAAGATTAGAAAGTAAAGTTCGTGATGGATGCTTGCACTGGTGTCTAGTAGATTGATCTGACTTTTTTTGTTGGGATAGATTGTGTAAAATTTAATTAAATATAATCAATTAATATTTGGATTCTACGCAAGTATACGTACCATTATCAAGTAATAATGGAATTTCTATTTAAGCCCCAAATATCGATCCTACGGGGAAGGTTTAAATTGAAAATGACAAATTTCCTAGGAAAATTCACAGAAAGTCAATTGAAATCACTGTCACTAATTTTAGTTATTGAGATGTAATCAAAATTAAATTTCTAAACTATTATTAAATCAAATATGCAACATTTAAAAAAGCAAATACTAATATATTAACTATGTTTATGTAACAGAGATTCTTATGTGAAAAAACATCCTTCTCACTACAATGAGGTTATAGTAAAATGAGATGAGATAAATGTTCATAATATGTACTGCACCAAATAAGAAAAATTTTAATTCTCTACCCTGACACAGTGCATATAAAATCATTGGCCAATCTCAGTGTTTAGTCCCTAAATCTGTGGCTAGGCTAGGAGGATACCGGCTCCCACTCTAGAGCTCCCACTTCCTTTCACCTGAAGGCTAGCTCTCACTTCAATTTTTAAACACTAGGACTGAATTGAAGATTTTTGTCTTTCACCCTAAAGGCTCTTCAATTCTACACCCAACAAAGAATATTTCCCTATTTATTTGCACTTAATTCCATAAACGATGTTATCCTTCATTGAATCAAATGTGATCCTTACTCTATTGTAGAACTCATACTCCATTTCCCGGATCATATGTTTCACAACACATTTTAACAATTCAATTGGCCAGATCAAAAAGTAAATTAAGTTCGGAGTTGAAAAATCATCAAAATTTATTTTATAATTTAATATCGACACTTTCATATTATCTATGTATTTCACCATATCTCAGAGTAGAGAGAAAGATAGAGGGAACTACTCTTACTTCATGAGAAAGAAATAACAAAACATAAATTTTATATATAAAAAAAAAGTTCATACAATACTGATAAACAATACTTATCTGAAAACTCTTCCTCAAAGAAAATCTTTTATAGTCTTTCCTTAGAGATGTAGGAACAATATATCTCTCACTTTCTCCTCTCCAACACTCTTATAGAAAGTTTCACACTAAATCTCACCACAAAAACTCTAAACTATGAAGGCAAATCACTAATTGACTCCAATATGAAAGTGGAATGGAATGATGTGGTGTAAAAAATGAAAGTAAAGGAGTGAAAACGTAGAGGAGAGCTTTTTCTGATGAAATTTGGCCCCAAGAAAATCCCATGGTCGGTTCTCTAAAAGGTGCATCCAAAAACTCTTCAAAAAACCTTCTAAAAACGGGGTCTGCATCGCCTTTGGTGCCATCGGTGCTGAGTAAAAAATCTTTGCGTTAATTTGTTTTGTGTCAACATCACTGCCCTCGACACTGTCGGCGCTGAGCATTTCTTCAAAAATGTCATTTTGACTCTAAATTTCATCCTTTTTGCTTTCTTTTTGATTTAAGCCCTAAAAATCAACAAATTGAAAGAAAATATCAAAATACCTTCCATTAAAGTGCAATATCATCAAAAATAGGTATAAAATATGGATTTAAAAATGCATACATTTTTGGTTACAAAATCCCCCAAACTTACATGTTACTTGTCCCTCAAGTAACTCCTTTATTACATAAAAAAATATGACTTATGATAAAGACCTTAACTTTTAGACTTCCATATTTTAGTTTTCCAAATATAATAGTATAACTTAACAAAAATTCAAAACAACTCCCGTTAATACTAAAGGCGTAAAGATATTCAACAATTAAGTCTAAGGTTTCTGATCCTCTATTTCTTTCAAGAAAAATTGCAATTTGTTATATTAAAGTCACTTAGCAAATTCATATGAAAAAGAACTTCATAAAACTTTATTAATAATTAAGTTAACATTCCAATAAAAAGTTTAGAAAATGTGTTCAAGTCTTTTTTCTTAAGTTGATTCAAGTGAAGCCAATTTTTAATTAGGCATCTCCTCAAGCTTCTCCCCATATATATTTTTTTTC
>JXCR01144972.1:104717-126195 GCA_002079205.1 Phalaenopsis hybrid cultivar | reverse complement strand
ATATATATATATATATATATGGGTTGCCTCCCATAAAGCGCTTGGTTTAACGTTGTTAGCCCGACATACCATTTGATTAGTTGTGTTGACTTAACATTAAAACTTCTTTAAATTGTGGTATATGCCCTGCATAATAATATTTCAATCAATGTCCATTAACTTTAAATATCTTTCCAGTGTTAAGATCTTTAAAAATAATAGTTCCATAATGATATACTTTAATCACCTTAAATAGTTCCAACCATCTGGATTTCAGTTTTCCTAGAAATAATCTTAATCTTGTATTATATAATAAAACTACTTGTCCAGGTTCAAACTTCTTTTGAATAATCTTCCGATCATGCCATATTTTTATTTTCTCTTTATAGATTTTTGCATTATCATAAGCTTCATTCCTAATCTCCTCAAGTTCATTGAGTTGCAATAATCTTTTCGCTCCAGCATCCTTTAAATTAAAATTAAAATCCTTAATAGCCCAAAATGCTTTATGCTCCAATTCCACTGGTAAGTGGCTTGCTTTTCCAAAAATAAGTCTATATAGGGACATTCCTATGGGAGTCTTATAAGCAGTTTTGTATGCCCATAATGCAGTATCTAATCTAGCAGACCAATCCAATTTATAAGGATTTACAGATTTTTCTAAAATTCATTTAATTTCAGGATTTGATATCTCTGCTAGACCCCTAGCTTGAGGATGATAAGCAGTAAAGAATATATGCATAATATCATATTTCTTAATCAATTTGTTGATTCTCTTATTCCTAAAATGAGATCTTCCATCAATAATAATTACTCTTGGCATTTCATATCTTGTAAAAATGTTTTTAATTAAAAATTTAGAAACACTCTGAGCATCACATCTAGGTACAATAATATCTTCAATCAATTTGGACATATAATCAACAGCAAGTAATATATATAAATTCCCAAATGAAGGCATAAATGGTCCCATAAAATTTAATCCCCACACATCAAAAATTTCAACTTTGAATGTGTAATTTAGAGGCATTTCATTTGTTCTAGAAATATTTCCTACTCATTTCGATCGCAGGTTTTAATATATTCATTAACATCTCTAAAAAGAGTAAGCCAATAAAATGTAGCTTGCAAAATCTTATATGTCATTCTATTCGTTCCAAAATGTCCTCCAAATTCAGAATCATGGCATAATCCAATTATCTGTTGAGTTCCCTCATAAGGCACACACCTTCAAATAATTAGATCTTTACATTGTTTATATAGATTTGGGTCATCCCAAAAATAGAATTTTGAATAATTTATAATTTTTTTTAATTATGGATTTTTTATATCAGGTGGTAAAATATCACTTACAATATAATTTACGATATCGGCATACCACGGTACATTCATTTCATCAATACTATATAAATATTAATTAGGGAAATTCTCTAAAATTTTATTTGTTAAATTAGTTAATATTTCTCTTTCTAGTCTAGACAAATGATCAGCTATTAGATTATCATTTCCCTTTTTATCAAAAATTTTATTTGCAAAATTAGTTAATATTTCTAATTCTATTCTAGACAAATGATCAGCTATTTGATTATCATTTCTCTTCTATCAATCACAGAAAATCAAACTCTTGCAATAGAAGTATCCATCTAATTAATCTTGGTTTAGCATCCTTCTTTTGCATCATGTATTTAATAGTAGAATGATTGTATGCACTATACATTTAATTTCAATTAAGTAAAGTCTAAATTTATCAAAGGCATAAACAATAGTGAGTAACTCTCTTTCAGCAGTAGTCTAGTTAATTTAAACATCCTTTAGAGTTTTACTAGCATAATATATTACTTTAAAAACTTTGTTGGGTCTTTTCCCTAACACAACCCCAATAGCATAATCACTAGCATCACACATTATTCAAATGGTTTCTCTCAATCCAGTGAAACTACTATAGGTGCAGTGATTAATTTTTTTTTCAATAATTCAAATGTTTATATGCATTCCCAATCAAAATCAAATTTTGTGTCCTTTTCTAAAAGTTGGCATAATGGCTTAGTTATTGTAGAAAAAAATTTAATGTAACGCCTGTAGAAACCAACATGCTCTAAAAAGCTTCTTGCCCCTTTAAAATTAGTCGGAGGTGGTAATTTTTTAATAACTTGAATTTTTGCAGGATCTGCTTTCATGCCATTTTCAGAAGTTTTATGCCTAAGAAAATTTCATCCTGTAACCTTAAATTGACATTTTTCTCAGTTTAGTACTAGGTTGATTTTTTCACATACGTCCATAATTTTTTCTAAATTGTTTAAACATAATTCAAATAAAGTTCCAAATACCAAAAAAATCATCCATAAACGCTTCCATTCCATGTTCAATAAAATTGCTAAAGATTGACATCATATATCTTTGAAATGTTGCAGGTGCATTGCATAGTCCAAAAGGTACTCTATGAAAAGCAAATGTTCCATATGGGCTAGTAAATGTTGTCTTCTATTGATCCTCTAGAGTAATTGGAATTTGGTGATAATTGATATATCCATCTAAAAAGCAATAATATTTGTTCTCAGCTAATCTATCCAACATTTGGTCAAGAAAAGGTAAAGGAAAGTGGTATTTTCTAGTGGTCATGTTTAATTTTCTATAGTCAATACAAGTTCGCCAACCAGTAACATGGCCTATTGCTATTAATTCATTTATCTCGTTTTCTTTGACGGCACTTCTGCTTTCTTCGGAACACAGTGAATTGGACATACCTAAGCACTATCTGAAATAGAATATATAATTCCAGCATCTAGCCATTTTAAAATTTCTTTTTTAACAACTTCTTTCATTATTGGAATTAATCACTTCTGAGGATCAGCTTTAGGTTCATATTGTTCATCTAATAAGATTTTGTGCATACTAATAGAAGGACTAATTCCTTTAATATCTGTTAAAGTTCATCCAAAAGCCTCTTTATATTTTTTTGACACTTCTATTAATTTTTGTTCTTGAATTTCTGTATTCAGAAGATACAATAACAGGCAATGTAGATGACTCTCCTAAAAACACATATTTTAAATGGGTAGGTAATATTTCTAGTTCAAGTTCACGTGGTTTAATACTTGAAGGAATAAGGTTTTTATTATCGTTTTCCAACAATTCTAAAGTTTCAAATTTGTCCTGAATACAATCCAAATCTTATTCTTTTATTTAGTCCTTGTTTTCAAAAAATTATCCTTGCTTTAATTTATCTTCAAAGTCATTCTTAAATTGCTCATTACTCAGATAATCAGTTACTTCAATCCTAAAACATTCATTACTTTTTTTTTGCTGCTTGATATTTCATAGCTTTTGCAATATTAAATGTTACTTCTTGATCATTAACTCTCATTATTAGTTCTCCTTTTTGCATATCTATCACAACTCTCCCTGTTGCAAGAAAAGGTCTCCCAACATAATAGGAATTTCTTTATTTTTCTCCATATCCAATACTATAAAGTCTACAAGGGAAACAAATTTATCCACTTTTACTAATACCACCTTTATAACTAACAGGTTCATTGGACTTAAGTACGATTTGATGATCATATTTTGAATAAAGAGTGGAGTTAGATTGAGCAAAGTCAGTCATGTTTTCACAAAAAATAGTTAAAACATTGCCCAAATCATAGTCATTATATTCAAAATACCCTAGTGGGGCAAAAATTTAATCATACATTGTCAGGGGTTTGAGGATTTTCTTCCCAAAATCTGAGACAATCAATCAAACAGCAGCACCTATCCTATCTCACACACTATCGATCTTCACGATGTCATTCTTTTCTTTCTCTTCTTGTTGGGTAAATTTCTCTGGTTCTTCTTAATAAGGATCAATCAAAGTGATTGGCTAGGTTGAAATAATATTTATAGAACGTTTCTTCAGATTCTTTTAAATACTCTTTTGGGATCATTATATTTTCTTCTTTGAAGTTCCTCTCAAGCCTGTCCTAGAAAACGAAACAACCCTCTCTTGTATGTCTTAACATTTGGTGATTGGAGTAAAAATTGGGATATTCCTTCTTGTCGACTTCTTCCTGCCTCTTTGGTTTTGGTAATCTGAACTCGGGCTTCCTCATTAAGTTTCTAAACTTTGTTGGCACAATCACATATTTGAAGTAATATACCCTCTTCTTTCATTCTGAAAGAGTGGGACCCATTCTACCTTATGCTCGGTACGATCCTCCTTGGTGTGACTGCCGGCTAGACTGGCCATACTGCTGTGGTTGTTGATGAGCATGCTATGACGATTGTTGGGGACTTTGGTGAGAATGCTCTGCCTGTATCTTTATCGGCTACTTTCCCTTATCAACCGTTGCCACTATTCCTGACTTCTTCTCCTCAAATATCCTAGTTGTCCTGGTCCTATCTGACTTTTCTTGGGAATCCGTGTGTTTAACTTTCTCTTGTAAACTACTGGCTTTGCTTAGTAGCTTCCTAAAGGACTTGATGGTGAGTCCCTTAAGCATGAAAGCTGCTGGCTCATGGATGCTTTTGAGTATAATATAAATCCATGCTGTTTTTATAGTTGAGGTTCACATTTCATGCTAAGGTTTCTCCACATCAAGTTGTAATCCACCAAGGTCTTTTTAAGCCTTTGCCTTTCAACTATGAGATCCATAATTGACACATGGTGTTGTGCTCCGGCAAAATATTTTCACAAAAAACTGTTCTAACTCGACAAACGTCTTGACCGATCCTTTGGGTAGTTCAACGTACCAATCAAATGCAATTTCTGATAGGTTGCTGATAAATTGTTGGAAGAGCAAAGCTTCGTTACCTCTTGTGTTGCCACAACTGGCTCAAAAATGTGCTATATGCTATCTGGGATTTTTGGTCCCATCAAACGTCTTAAAGTTTGGTGACTCAAAATCCTTGGGGTAAGGTACGACATCAAATTCCTTCGGGTAAGCTCTAACCCTTGAAATCAATGCACCACCCTTAGATTGGGCTAAGGCCTCCCAAAATTGTTGTTTGACCAACTATTTAATATCTTTCTCTGACATGGTACTTGGAGAGGAATCCTTCTTCTGTTGCTCATCTCCATTAGTAGAGGCAACTTCTCTCCTTTCATTAGTAATGTGAACTATTTCCGGTTGATTGACTCCTGGAGAAGCTACCTGTTGTGACTGAGAAATTCCATTAATTTTAGTCATGGCGGCCATGGTGGTGACCATCTCATCCATTCCCTTTTCTATATGGCTGATTTGTTCATCTTTTATTAAAATGACCCTGCAAAAATTATCCATGATGTTCCCTTTAACGAGAGGTTGGGCATCACGAGCAGATGTTGTGCCTCTAGTCTCGATGACATGAATATCCACGAAGTCTTCATCGAGATAATTGTTAAAATCAAAATTCTCATCATCATTTCAATGGTTACACCATGTTCTTTGGCCAACTAAAAAATCTCAACACTGAGCTTTTCAACTTTCTCTTCAAACATCGCTTCTTGGATCATCTTGAGATCAAGATGACTTTCATGGACATCCTCTTCTTGTTCAACAAACTTTGTAGCAATAGCTGCGACGAAGTCTGATACTTGGAACTTTTGTTTCATTCCACCATCTTGCCCTGCAAGCTCACTAGACCGTATTGGTATGACAACTTTGGGTACCCATTCCTTCTTCTTAAGTGTTGATGTCTTGAGACAGGGTGTCTTACCGGAGACATCGGTAAGCCAAAGAGAGGCTTGTTCCCCATGGTGCGGACCAAAAACAATATCAGGTAACTTTTTTATCTTTTCCTTCTTTGAGGGCATTTTTATACGTGACAACTTATTGAATCTTGGGACCCAAATGACCGGTCGATGTCCTATAGACCCTGAAGCAACAGTAGTGACAATATTTGTGGTAGTAATGGTAATATCAATTTGATCCCCAAGATGGAACCTGACTGGAATACAGGTTGTTAAAACTTCGGTTAACTTCTGAGATTGTCATACACATCTAACATCCCTTAAAATCTCTTTCTTCATCTATGGGGATACTGCACATCCCACTCTTTTAAGTAGCTCAGCAACCGAGCATCCTTCTTTAGCGGCCAATCTCTGGAACACTGTACAGTCTTTAATGATTAGAGTGGGCTTCTCCCTCTCCTCATTACAATCATGAAACAATGGTAAGGTAGCAACAATCTTTTGAATACTTTCATATTCATTAGTATTCATTAACGAGTGAAACCTAATCCCTTGCATGAGTGGAGAGGCCTCCAGTAACCCAAGTTCCTCCTTGTGAGGAAGCTCATCAAGAGATGCCTTTTTAAGAATTTCTACTTTAGCATCATTTTGAGCCCTTTAGCTGCGGTTCCTTATTTGAGATCGAGTTAATGACGCAGACTTCTAAATAGATCCAAATTCAAATGCCGACGATGGGATGGTAAATCCTTTAGTTGTACCTTCCAAAATTCCTGAACCTCTCTGTTCAAAGGTGATTGAGCAGATAGTCCTAAAGTCTGAAAGAGTTGACGGTACTTACCCAAGAAAGAAATGGGTGAAGCATGCCAATAGAAGAAAGGTAATTTGGTCCATAAGGGACATGGACACATTACCGTTGTATGAAGACTTTATTTTTTAATTTAAATAGAGAGTGAAACTCTTCCTCAGCAGAGTCACTAGAAGCTATCAACACAATTTTCGGGGGTCCTGTGGAAGCTGTTGGTCGCCAGAATGGGAATACTGACGTCTACTTCGGAAGGGCATTTAGTTTATATACATATATGAAGTTTAGAAAAATATGAAATCAACTGATCTAATATTTTTCATAGTTTAGATGAAAGTGCACTATAGCTGAAGCTATGTATCTATCCTGAAGGATAAACACATGACTTGATAGTGAGGCTCAATCAAATAAACTAAGAAATGTATGACATCCGTTTGTTCTGTGAAACCATTTTATTATAAGCTCAAAAGTTCCTCTATTTAATATAAAAAATTTAACAGGGTTTATATTAAGCTAGATTCTTGAATGTTTCCTATAAAGGCAAGCCCTTTAGTTAATTACATCTTAGATAACAGAAGTCACCTAAGAAAACTCTCGAAAAAAATCAGAGGATATTATCTTCAAGAATTTCAAAGAATAGGACTATTCAAGGAGATCAGACAAAGAGATGTGTAAGGGGAGTGACTCAAATTTATAAAATTTTATTTTAAGAATCCAAAAGAAGAAGAATTAGGGGATCTCACGGATCCTCAGGAGAACCTCGATGACTTCCTAAGCTATCATATGGTTTGGTTTCATTTTAGAGGAGAGATATTTAAATGTTTCATTTTGCTAATTTTATTAATTAGGGCTTACATTCATGTGAAACGATCATGCAAATAGCCTTGAAAATGTGAGGTTTAAGGTCATAACGAATGACATTCTCAGTATCCTAAAGCGAGTTAGGGCTTATGTTGTATAGTAGAGCCATACAAAGGCCTAAAGATGAGTTGAGGATTTATGTCAAACTAGGCAGAAAACCTCTAAATCATATGGCTTGTTGTTTAATTCTAAGGAATGGTTTAGCTAGTGTAGACATGTTTTGCTATTGAAAATGGTCATGCTACCCACAATGCTAGCTCCATGTTCTTCGTTGTAGCAAGTTTAAGTTTTATAATGTGTTATGTCCTAATGTCAAATCAAATGTTTATTGAGGGTATGATTATTTAAATATTTTGGGGGATGTTAAAGTTGATTAAAGCAACGCCGATCAAGATCCCACAGTTCCCTCGTTCCAGCACCACTATTTTCTTTAGATTCACTTAGTCAAAAAAAATTTACTAAACCTAACTTAATGAGCTTCACACTTTTATTCAGACCGTGGGAAATCTTGTTAGCAACTGTAGGTTACCTCATCCAAGGGATTCCCGATCATTCAATAGAGAAGTTTTAATTTAGTTTCAAATTTTGTTTCATTATTTTGTTTGTGATTAAATTTTGAGTTCTCTTATATTTTAACTATTGTGAAGATGAGTTTTATCTTGTTTTGATTTTTTTAATTTTGGTTTTGGTTTCATTTCCGTGGCTATCCTAAAAGTTTTAGTTTTTACATGCAAGGTGACCTTGTTGTTTATCATGCAAATTTGCAGGTAGAAAATGAGAAGCACAAAAAGGTAAATAAAAGTAATTTGTAATGCAATAATTTAAAAGCGCACCTTGTAATTCTTCCTGTTCCTCCACCTGAAAGGTCAGTACTTGCAAGGCATGTATCTAATTTTATAGGAATTAAAACAAGCTTGTAGGTTTGATGTGTGTCTACCAGACCTTATATCATACCCTGGTGGGTCCAATTTGTTCATCTCTCAAGATGATTCCATTAAGAAAATCATAATATGTCCAAGTGTCCTACGAGATTCTCATAGGATCATGAAAAAGGTCTTGGATAATACCTTAGATATTTCATAGTCCCTCAAATTGTCTCAAGTTCATTTTGGTCTTATTACGTTTGTTATGTGGTTCATCCCACTCATACCTTTATGATCAGTGAACCTTGATGTTTTGATTATCTAATAAGTGGGTTAAATATAACTTGATATTTCACTTTCAAATTTTACAGGTGAAAAGGCCCTCAGGGGCAATTTGACTTAATTAAGAAACTTAGTCGATTTGACTTTTAAAGATGGGCTTGTAGTGTTTTAAAAAGTTTCAAATTAGTTATAGGTCATTTTCTGAACCTCATTAGACAAAATTTTGATTAAACCTAGTTCACTACTAAGCCCTTAAAACTTAATGGGTTGATTTGCAATTTTTTGGAAAATTTGAATGTTTGTACTCTTAATCCTTATCAAGAATCATACATCATTCTAGAGCCATTAATTGAGGTTTTAATTTAATGGGTTATGATCTTCCAAAGTTAAACCCATCACCTTAATATCTTCTCATTTAATTATTCTTCCAATTTGCACCAATTTGAGATATTACAAATTTATCCTTAATGAGACTAAAGTGAGATTGGTTGCTACCATTTATCCATTTCATATTTCAGTCATCAATACATGTCAATTAAGATCATTCATTACCCATTGACCTTTTGGTTAGGCCTAAATATTAATTAAGGCTTAAATTACAAAATTACAATTTTGCCCTTAGGGCCTTAACACTTCATAATTCATTAAATTAAACTCAAATGACTTTAAAATCTTTATGTTACCCCACTCATAGGTTAATTACAACATTAGAGGAGAAAATGTGATTTTTCTGAATTTATTTAATTTTATAATTAGTTTTAATGCAAAAATAGAGATTTCAAATGAAAATTTAATAACTCAACCAAAACAAAGATTCATTTCTTAAAAAAATTACTGGAGGTTTACCTTAGTGCCTCATCAGCTCACGGTCATGTACTAAAACTCAGTCTGACTCAATCTCATCCATCCATCAAATACACGCGCGATCAGACGACATCCGTTCATCATCCTCAATTGACCTAACCCGTAAGCGTCCACCTTCTAACCTTAATATCTCTCTCGATACTCAACCAAATCTCTTTAAGTTTGTTCCTATAGATGCATCTAGACTAGGAGAACATATCCATACGGTTATTTAAGTCTTAACTCCAGTCTACGAGCATGGAGAATTAAAATAAGCTCGATTTAAGGGGAGAGTTCAATAGCTTTGCCTAAGAGGTGTGGCCTCAACTGGGTGCTACTAAAAGCTTGATTTAAGTCTAGAGAGCTTCTAGATGAAACATTGAGCTATGGTAAATTGCCTAAGTATGAAATCGATCAAGGCCGGTTTGAGGTGTTGATCAAAGTCTATGCTATGGTGGTCTAGTGATGGGGCTTTTATGGAGGTTCTTCTTCTCTCACTTAGGGGATGGTGTAGGCAAAGTTAATTTGGATTTGATGGAGTTTTGAGATGTGTCCTATTTCAAGCTCAAATTAGAGTTGAGAAATTTACTCTGATTAGTGACATAGAGGGTTGGAGGATGGTTGAGTTGAACTCAAGAGGTTTTCTGGCAGCCAAGGTGGCTGGTCGGCCATGTTCAAGTCACTGTACAATTGAGGATGGTCAGTGGAGGGCTAATGTGAAGCCAATTGGGTTTGTGCATGGGTATAGGTGATTAATTAAAATGGAGTTGAGCTTGAGTCAACTTGGGTTTAGCCCCACAGAAATGTCTTGGGTCCCCGTGGCTGACTAAGGCCAGGTGAGCCAGCTGAAATGGTGTCTATCCAAAGGATTTAGGCAAAGCATAGGTCATAGTGATTCATAAGAGTGGTTAAAGAGCATTTTAAGGGAGCTTGAAATTTCCTTGTCCTCTTGCCATTAATAACTTGATGAGGTATTAAGGCTCACATGGCTCATCTATGGCTTGGGAATGGCTTCATGGCTTCCCTTTGCCTTGGTGATTTTGCATAAAAAAGGATTTTTGGAATTTTGAGTAATTTTTAAATGGTGTTGTCATGATACCAAATTTGGATGGGGCTAAATTTTCAAAAATCATGGTGTATGGTTTGATTTAATTGGATGAAATGATTTTGTCATGTGGACTTTTAATTTCAAGGAATTGAAAATTTTGTTTAGTTTTGATGGGCTCTTGGAAATGGTATGGTGGGCTTGAGTTTGGGTTAATTTGATTAAATTTTGGGCCAACACAATGTTTAATTTGGTGTAAGGATACGTCATGAAGAATTTTGAAAGCATTTCAAGTAATTTTATATTGAAATGAAAAGCCAATTTAGGGATTTGGACATACTATCAAAATTGTGGATTTTTAAATTGGGCTTGCAATTATATTAAATTGGACTTGTATTTGGTTTCAATTGGCATTAGGGGTGTTGAATTTTTGTTTGATACTGAAATTGGGCAAGATTGGGGTTATTTTGTTTGACATTGGGGCTAATTTGAGGAAATTGGGCCCTTAAGGGAAATTTGGGGCTTTTGGTAAAAATGAGTCAATTTGGTCAAATTAGGTCAATGTGATGGATCAAAATTGAAATTGGTAATATTAGAGAATTTTTGAAATTTTTGGGTCATAAGGGGCATTTTGGTAATTTTTTGCAATTTTGGGGGTATTTTGGAACTTTGGTGAATTTGGATCAATTTAGGTAGTGATGAGTGATTTGAAATGACTTTTGGACAAATTTAGTTGTTTTGGACAATTTTGAGAATTTTGGTAAAAATTAGGATTGTAGGGGTTTTTTAGTAATTTGGTGATTTTGGGCTAGGATGGGCAAGTAAGAAATGAAACCATGTCAAATCAATAGGAGCTAAATGATGACTCATTTTGGATGCTTAATATCCTGGTCCTAACCTGCTTTGCTAAGGGCTAGGGGTTTGGGTCCACCAATACGAGCTTTCCCAAAAATGTCAGGAGACCAAATCAAGGGGTCCTAGGGGTGTGTGCAAGTTAGCCTAATCAAGACCAGACCACCCAGGGTTAGCTCTAAGGCTTGACCATCCTATGGGGACTCTCCTTGAGCTCCCCCATACTGACCCCACTTACTAAGTACTAGAGGTTAGGACCAATATGTGGAACTTTATGTTGAGCAGAGAAAAGTTGAGAATTTCTAATGGTGAGGGTTCCTTTTCTAGTGCTCAAAGAATAGTCAACACGAAAGTCCTATGGCTAGACCCTAGGCTACTAAGGTAAAAAAATTAGACCTCAACAAAAAGTGAGGTAAAAAAACATGATATTGCATATCAAGAGGCTATGGTTAGATATCTTAGGGGCGATCATACTGTAGAATTTCTGACATGCCCTAGCTTTATGCCTTATGTGCAAAATCTCTTTGAAGAGAAAGAAGAAGAAGAGAAAGAAGAAGTGGAGGAAGATGATGAAAAATGATTTATTGGGTTTTATCTGTTTTCATTTATTGTTCCTTTTTTCATTTGTTGTTGTTGGTATGATTTGGACAATTTATGTGTTTTGTTTATTGTATTATTAAACTTGTTGTGTGAATAGATGTAAATGGTAGATTTATATTTCAACATTGTTTGCTTCTTTAATTTACTGCTTATGTTTTTAATTTACCATTTCTTAGCAAATCCTGTGATATATATTGTTTTATTTGATTCTTTAAAGCATGTACTGTTTAAAATAGTACCTGCAATGTGTTAGAGCCAAGTTTCATATTCAGAACCCTCTACAAGTTAGTTTTATTTTTATGGATTTACTGGTTTCTTTCACCTTACAATCTTTTGTACTAAATGCTTTACTTATTATTAAAAAATCTTAGTTTGGGGGAAAGAAAAGTTTCTTCAAAAGGAGTAAAATGAATTTTATTTGCCCTCAATTAACTATATTTTAAAAATTAATTTTACATGACCTTGAGTATTGAGTCTAACTTTAGATAAAACTATTTTTATTTCAAGAAATTATAGTAAATTTGAGCAAAAATCATTAATAATTAAGGCCAATTCTAATGTTAAAAAATTTAGTATGGAAGGATAAGACTATGCTTTTTCTAATTAAAATAAAGGAAATTGTATTTTTGAAGTATTAAGAAACTTAGAAATTCATATAAGATGAAAATAATGAGAATTTATGGAAAATATTCAATGCTAATACGATTTTATAAAGTGAAGGAAGGTAAGAAGTTTGAACTTCAAGAAGGGGACATTAAAGTTCAAAGTTATTAAATGCCATCAAGATGTAGTAATCCTCATATTAAAAAGAAAAGAAAAGAAAGAATTAAAAATGATCCTAAGGAAAATAAAAAGAAAATAAAAAGTAAAAGAAAATAAAAAATATGTGAGGAGAAGCTTGAGGAGATGTCGAATAAAAAATTGGCTTCACTTGAATCAACTTGAGAAAAATGACTTTATTTCATTTTCTAAACTTGTATTTGAGTATTACCATTTTTACTAATAAAGTTTTCATGAAATTATTTTTTATATAGACATTCTAAGTATTTTTGACATGATAAATTACAATTCTTCTTTAAATGAATAGAAATTCAGAAATCGTAGACTTGATTACTAGGTGTTCTTATACTTTTAGTTTTAAGCTAAGTTATTAAAAGTTTATCGTAAGTTATATAACTATGTTTATTAAAACAAATTATAGAAGTTTATAAGTTAATCTCTACAATAAGTCGTATTTTTTATGAAGTAAAAGAATCACTTGAAGACAAGTAACATTTAAGTTTGAGAGATTTTGATACACCAAAAAATGCGTAATTTTATGTATACATTTTATGCTTAAGTTTGGTGATATTAAACTTTAAAGAAGGATATTTTCGTGTTTTTTGCAGTATAATGATTTTAGGTATTTGGAGAAAAAAAATGCAAAAAAGAAGAAATCTGGAGTCAAAATGCAGTTTTTGAGCATCCTGGTGCCAGAGGCGCCATTTTACAAAAAGGCACCAGAATTAGCACCAAAAGCACCAGAACTGGCTCCAGAGGTGCTAGCAAGAGAAATTCATAGAACTCCAACAAACTAGCACCAGAGGCTCCAGATCAGACTCCTGAGGTACCAAAATAGGTGTCAGAGATGAATAAAGATAGATTGTGGCAGTTATTAACTATTTTTGAGAGGTTATAGAAGGCCCTGAGTAATTCAAATGCGCCATGAAGTGGTTCAATGCATCTAGATACTTTGGAAAGTCTCTTAAATGATGAGATATGTCTCTTGGATGAAGGAAATTGTCACTTGATGTGAAGAGGTTTTGCAAATGAAATTTTGGAAACTTTCTCAGATGAAAAATTATATAATATTGATATAATGAATAAAGCATGGTATGCCGATATAGTAAATTATATTGTAAGTGATATTCTGCCACCAGATGTTAAGAATCAACAATTAAAGATAACTATTTATGATTCAGAATTCTGTTTTTGGGATGACCCATATTTATATAAATAGTGTAAGGATTTAATTTTTAGAAGGCGTGTACCTTACGAAGAAACTCAATAAATAATTGAACGATGCCATGATTATGAATTTGGGAGACATTTCGGAACAAATAGAACTGCACATAAAATTTTACAAGATAGATTTTATTGTCCTACACTTTTTAGAGATGTTAATGAATATATTGAAACATGCGATCGATGTCAGCAAGTAGGAAATATTTCTAGAAGAAATGAAATGGCTCTACATTACACATTGAAAGTTAAAATGTTTGATGTGTGGGGATTAGATTTTATGGGACCATTTATGCCTTCATTTGGAAATATGTATATATTACTTGTTGTTGATTATATCTCCAAATGGATTGAAGCTATTGCTATACCTAAATGTGAAGCTCAGAGTGTATCTAAATTTTTAAATAAAAATATTTTTACAAGATATGGAATGCCGAGAGTGATTATTATGGATGGAGGATCTTATTTTCGGAATAAGAGAATCAAGAAATTGATTAAAAAATATAATATTATGCATAGATTCTCTACTTCTTATTATCCCCAAACAAGCGATCTAGCAGAGATATAAAATCATGAAATAAAACAAATTTTTAAAAAAGGTACAAATCCCTATAAATTGGATTAGTTTGATAGATTAAATACTACATTATGGGCATACAGAACTGCTTATAAGACTCCTTTTGGAATGTCCCCATATAGACTTATTTTTGGAAAAACATGTCACTTACCAGTAGAATTGGAGCATAAAATATTTTGGGCTATTAAAAAATTTAATTTTAATCTAAAAGATGCTGGTGAAAAAAAATTATTGTAACTCAATGAAACTGAGGAGATTAGAAATGAAGCATATGATAGTGCAAAAATCTATAAAAAGAAAATGAAAATATGACATGATCGGAAGATTATAAGAAAGAAATTTGAACCTGAACAAGAGATTCTATTATAAAATACTAGATTGTGATTATTCCGGGAAAACTGAAATCTAGATGGTTAGGACCATTCAATGTGATTCAAGTCTATCATTGTGGAACTATTGTTATTAAAGATTCTACAAGTAGAAAGATATTTAAAGTTAATGGGCATCTGTTGAAACATTATTATGAAGGGCACATGCCATAATTTAAAAAAAATTTGATGTTGAGTCATCCTGATTAAACAATGGTATGCCATGCTGACGACGTTAAACAAAGCGCTTATGGGAGGCAACTCATATATATCAATTTATGTATATCTATATTTCTTACTATTTTGTTTCATAAGTGTTCTATATATATTATGAAATAATAATATCTTAGAATCCTATACAATTTTATATATCATAAATTAATATAAATATTGGTATTGGAAGAAAATTTAGAATTGAGTTGAACCAAAAGAGAAGCGATGCAACCATAGGCTTTGGGAAAGCCCATTGATGTGGGATCAATTATTTTCAAATCTATTATGGGTATTATAATGAATGGGCCTATATATGGACTGGGGCATCCTTCTACAATTTTATTACTTTGCAGTCAATCTCAAGTGCCATATGAAAGTTGGGAGAAAGAATTATTACCCTGGTAACCCATGATTCCTGTTGTTGAAAACTATATTAGGAAAGGAAATGACGCATTGGATATTTTCTTGGATCATTCATCACATGCTTCAACATAATTAATGCCACATACCGCTGGAAGTTCAATAGTTTTGGAGAAGAAAATGAAGAAAATAGAAAGAGAACTTCAGAGTATCATGAATGCAATAGAAAATCTTAACTACCTTTTAAATCATATTGATTGGAGGGTGAAGGAAAACTTTGATCATACTAGAATAATTGAAGTAGGTTTGGTGCAGATGTTCAAGAAAAATGGATGGATCGATGAAAATTTGACTGATCAATTATCGTACTAACTCTTCTACAATTTTTACGTCCATTACCAGTCTGTGGGAGATATTAGAGGAGGAGAAAGTACTGAAGCTGAAGAGGAGTAATTGAAGAAGTTAGACTCTCTGCTATTTTAAATTAATTATGTTTTTAATGTGATTGTGTTAGATTGACTTTGCTTTAGAACTCTTATAAATTTAATTATGTGTATAGTTTTGTGTCAGCATTCTAGTGTTGTGGCTTGATTTCGATGATGATTTATAGTTTAGTTTTCTTTATGTATGTGTGAGTGTGATTAGAAATGTGTGTTTGTAAAAATTTGGATTTTCATATATAAAGTTAGCTTAGTGTTTTTTTGTGAAAATTCTTTTTTGTGAATTATTTTAGGATGATTATTAGTGTTTAGAAAGAATAATTAAACTTTGGAGTGAATTGAAAAAATAAAATAAAATTGCTAAAAACGAAAAATATGAAATTTTTGGCACTGGCGCCGACGGCGCCCACAACACCCTCGACCCAAAAGTGCCTAGAACCTTTAAATTACGCTATTTACACAGTAAAAACACCATTTTTACCCCTTCAATCACCTTCAACCTTCGATTTGTGCACCTATGGCTTACTAGTGCTTGGATTTGAGGCAATTTGAAAGCAAAAGAAGTTTGGATTTCATCTTCTCTTGATTACCATGACACTGAGAATGAGCAAGGGAAAGAGGAAAGTAGATTATGACGATAAAAAATTAGTCAACTACATGGTTAACATTTATTTTAATAGTCTGCTTGCAACTAAGAAAGTAATTCCAGATAAAACATTTAAGAAACTGGGTGGAGAAGTCAAAAGTTTAATCGTTGCTCTGCTGTGGGAGAATTTTTGTTACTATACTGTTGAGGCTATTATTGGTATAGTGATATAGTTCTATGCCAACTTTAAGGAAACTTCTGAGGACTACGTTTTTGTTCGTGGAAAAATGGTGGATTTAATCCAAGAAGAATCAATGAATTTTATTAGTTACAAGAAGAGTATCTTTGTGAGTACAAAACATTCTCTGCTACAAATGAGGCCTTAGATGAAGTTATTTCTTTTCTGATTGATATAAGAGGAACTTGGAAGGTGAAGAATAATTTTAAGGTAAACTTTCCTTTTTCTATGTTAAATGTAGTATCTAAGGTCTAACACTACTTTAAATATGTCAGAAGGATACCAACGAATCATCATAGCGAGGTTACAAAAGATAGAGCCATCTTGAACGTATGTATTCAACATATGAGAAGGATAGATGTAGGCTTTATTATTTATAAAAATACTCGTTCTATTACTTTGGGTGAGATGATTGGTGGTTTAGCACACTCTGCCCTGATCTTCACAGTATGTGAGCAGGCAAGAGTTGATTTTGGAGCGAATGAGGAGATGATTGAACCTCTAAAACCAATTGGGCCTGTAAATATTAAGACTTATGAATCTCATGTTGGATGGAGATCTGGAAGTAGGAGTAGAGATATTCCTTCTACTTTTAGTACCCATACTCTCCAAGGACTTATGGAGCAAACGATGATCCAACGGGGAGATATCTTAAGGATGGAAAGCAGAATGGAAAATATAAAGGCTAGAAATGCACATAATGATGATTTAATAAGGAAAAAGTTTGAATATGATGCAGCTTACGATAATGTGATGGTTATATACATGAGGGGTGACCACTCAGTTCAGTTTCCTAGTCACCCTGTCTTTACCCCGTATCGATAACAATGCTGTAATGTAGAAGAAGAAGAAGATGATGATGAATGGATATTTTTACTTAGTCATAATTTGATATTTTGTTTAGTTTTTAGTTGGTTGTACTTTATTATTGTTATTGTTTGTTTTTAGAGTGTGATACTTTGCTTTATTTTAGATGTTATGTTGTATTAAGAATAGAAGGATTGTAAAACTATTTTTGTATTGGAATTTATTTTAATACTATTGTTAGTTTTTATATACTTTGTTGAATGTAATTGTAGTTAATTTTTTCTCAACAATTTTTTATATGTATTATGTGTTATTTAATGTTTTAAGTCTTGTAGCTTTTCATATTAGCACCTGTAATATTTCTAAATTAAGTTTCAATATCAGAACCTTCAAGAGGTAAGTCTTTTGTTTATGTATTAAATGTTTTCTTTCACCCTTTATTTTTTAAGTTTTTCATGCTAAGTCTTTTAAAAATTTATATTTGGGGGGAAAGAAAAAATCTTTTTCAAAGAAAGAAACTTAATATTATTTGTCCTCAATTAGCTATATCTTCAAAATTTTTAAAATTTAACATGATCTTTGGTATTAGAGGGTGACTTAAGATAACTATATTTACTAAATATATAATAAAATTAAGTAAAAATTCTCATTAATAATGGTTAATTTTAGAGATTAAGATATTTTGTATGAGAGAATAAAACTATGTTTTTCCATCGTAAGTAAAGGAATTTGTATTTTTGAAGTATTAAGAATCTTAGAGTTTCATGTAAGAAGAAAATAACATAAATTTATGAAAAATATTTGAAGCTAATATGAATTTATAAAGTGAAGGAATGTGAAAAGTTTTTAACTTTAAGAAGAGGATAATGAAGTTTAAAATACTAAATGGCTATTCAGATATAATAATCCTCACATGAAAAAAAAATAAAGAAAGCATTGAAAATGATCCTGAAAAAAAGGAAAAAGAAAAAAAATAAAAGCAAAAGAAAAGGAAAAGAAAAGAAAAATATGTGAGGAGAAGTTTGAGGAGATGCCTAATAAAAAATTGACTTCACATAAGTCAACTTAAGGAAGAAGGTTTGACTACATTCTCTAAACTTATATTTAAGTATTAGCATATTTACTAAAAATTCTTTTTGGAAGTTCTTTTTCATATGGATATTCTAAGTGGCTTTAATATTACAATTTGTAATTTTTCTTGAAAAGAATAGAGAATCAGAAATGTTAGACTTGATTGCTAGATATTCATATACCTTTAGTACTAACTAAAGTTATTTTAAATTTTTCTTAAGTTATGCTATTGTATTTAGAAGACCAAAATATGAAAATCTAGAAGTTAAATTCCTTGTCATAAGACATATTTTTATATAGTAAAGGAGTTACTTGAGGACAAGTAACATTTAAGTTTGGGAGATTTCGATGCACCAAAAATATATGCATTTTTAGACCTATATTTTATATTCAATTTTGGTGGTATTGTGCTTTAAAAGAAGGTGTTTTTCATGTTTTATTATAGGTTAGTAATTTTTAGGACTTGAAGAAAAAAAAAGGAAGCAAAAAGGATGAATTTGGAGTTAAAATGGAGTTTTGGAAGAAATACTCAGTGTCGAAGGCGCCAGGCTAGAAGACGATGTTACAGACCTACAGAATGGAGTCCAAAATTTCCTCAGCGCTGACGGTGCCAAAAGCAGCTCCAACGACGCCATTTAAGAGAGAGAAATGATTTAATTCACGGGTTGTTGGCGCTGACGGTGCCAATGTCGATGTAAGAAGGATTTCTAGAAGATTCTATAAATTTGGTTGCATTTTGAAGAGTTTTTGCATGTACCTATTGGAAAACCAACATTAGGCCTATTTAGAGTGAAAATTGATCAGAAAAATCTCTCTCACACCCCCTTCCAACCGCTTTGAGTCAATTAGTCATTTAGTTCCTTAGAGTTTTGAGTTTTTGTGGTGAGTTTAAGTGTGAATTCTTTTCTAAGAGTTTTTAGAGAAAGATATAAGTGGTAGCTTTCTTCTTCCTTACATCTTCTAAAAGAGAATCAAGAGTCTTGTAAAGAAAGAAAGAGCCCAAGAGAGACTGCAAGGGATTTGCTTTGAGAAAGAGTTACAAATAGGTGTTGTTTGTTTATTATTATTGTATGAACTTTCTTTTATATATAAAATGTGTTTTATTGTATCTTTCTCATGAATTCTGAGTAGTGTTCTTTAACTTTCCCCCTACTTTGAGATAAGGTGAAATGAAAAGATAATTTGGATGTGCCAATTTTAAAACATAAAATAAATTGTGATGGTTTTTCCACTCCATTCTTAATTTTCTTTTTGATCTGGCCAATTGAAATGTTAAAATCTGGTGTGAAACATATAATCCAGGAAATGGAGTATGAGTTCTACAACAGAGTGAGAATCACATTTAATTCCATTGAGGAGTGTTTCGTTCATTAAATTAAGTGAAAATAAATAGGAAAATATACTTTATTGCGTGTAGAATTGGAGATAGAGTGATAGACTTAAATCCTTAATTTGGCCTAAGTGTTTAAGAACTGAAGCAAGAGTTAGACTTCAGGGGAAGGGAAGTGGAAGCTCTGGAGGGAGAGTCAGTATCCTCCCAGCCTAACCACAAATTTGGGGACTAAACTTGAGATTATTCAAAGATTCTCTATAACGCTGAATCTGGTTAGAGAATTAAAATTGTTCCTATGAAATATTATAGATTTAAACCATTTATCTCATATCATTTAACAAAAAACTCATTGTAGTGGGAAAGATGTTTTTTCTTATTAGATAACTTCATCACATAAACATAGTTTGATAGCTACTATTTTAAACTTTGCATTACATTTTTGCTATTAGTTAATAAATTGGTTTTGATAGTACCTTAAATATTCATAATTAGTGACAATATTTTTATTTTATTGCTATTAATTTCCTAGTTAATTTATCATTTCCATATTAAACCTTCCTCGTGGGATCAATATTTGGGACTTAAACAGAAAGTCATGTATTACTTTATAACGATATGTATATATGTGTACAATCCCTACATAAATTACTTACATTTCTTATTCATAAAATGACACATCAAGTTTTTGGCACCGTTGCAAAGCGGAGTCAACTTTATGTATTTTGCATAACTACATTTTTAGGATTGCTCCACCTACTATAGTAAGAGGAGTTACAAGCTTTTTAGGACATGCTGGATTTTACAGGAGATATATTAACGACTTCTAAAAAATTACTAAACCCTTATGCCAACTTTTGGAAAAAGATATAAAATTTGATGTCAACCAATATTTCCTTAAAGCCTTTAAATTTTTAAAGGAAAAATTGATCTCTGTTTCACCTGATTGGGAGAAACCTTTTGAGTTAATGTGTGATGCTAGTGATTATACTATTGGAGTTGTTTTAGGGCAGAGATATGATAAGATTTTTAAGGTCATATACTATGCTAGTAAGACTCTTAATGATGCTCATATTAATTATACCACCACTGATAGAGAGTTATTAGCCATTGTGTGTGCTTTTGATAAGTTTAGATCATATTTGATTGGAACTAAATGTGTTGTGCATACTGACCATTCAACTATTAAATGTTTGATGCAAAAAAAAGATATTATACCAAGATTAATTAGATAGTTACTTCTGATGCAAGAGTAAGATTTTGTAATAGTCAATGGAAAAGAGACTGATGATCAAAATGTTAATCATCTATCTAGGCTAGAACAGGAAGAAAATTTGAAAAAATAAATTAATGAAAATTTTCCTGATGAATAAATTTGTGTTGTAAAAGGATGAGAAATACTTTGGTATGCTGATATTGTAAATTATATTATTAGTGGTATTTTACCATAGTGACTGACAAAACAGCAAGAAAAGAAATTCATTCAAGATGCAAAAATCTTATATTTGGGATGATCCTTATTTGTATAAGAAATGTAAAGATTTAGTAATGAGACGACGTGTGCCTTATAAAGAAATTTAGAAAATTATTCAGAAATGTCATGATTATGAATTTGGAGGTCATTTTGGGAATGATATAACTGTTCATAAAATTTTATAATTTGGATTTTATTGGCCTACTCTATTTAGAGATGTTAATATATATATATATATA
>JXCR01144972.1:70672-102168 GCA_002079205.1 Phalaenopsis hybrid cultivar | reverse complement strand
TTTTTTTTATATGTTAGGATTACTATATCTGGATAGCCTTTAATGATTTTGAACTTCATTATCTTCTTCTTAAAGTTAGAAACTTTTTACATTTCTTCACTTAACAAATTTATATTAACTTAAAGATTTCATAAAGTTTAATTCTTTTCTTTTTTACATGAATCTTTTAAGATTTTTAATACTTCAAAAAATACAAATTTCTTTTACGAAAAATAGAGAAAGATAGTCTTATTCTCTTTTACCAACTATCTTAGCCCATAGAATTAAACTTTATTATTGAAAATTTTTACTTNATATATATATATATATATATATATATATATATATATATATATATATATATAAGAGTATTTTGAAGAAATTTTCTTTGCTTATTATATTTATTTATGTGAAATATTGGATCTGAAGGGTTAGTACCTTACGATTCAGAATTAAAATGTATTATTAGAAAAATTTGAAAAAAAAAAAGAGATTAAAAATTTGAACAAAATGGCAAATAAATTAGATAATCAAATAAATGAAAATTGACAAAGACTTTTAAAGGAATATGTTAATCCGACAGTAGATGAACTTGACTTGGCTATTCAAAATTCTGATGTTGTTGCTAATTCATTTGAGCGTAAACTTGCTATTATCCAAATGATACAAAATATTCAGTTTGGAGGAACAACTACTGAAGATCCTAACTTACATCTTGCTATTTTTCTTGAAATATGTGCTACTTTTAAATATGGAGTGTCTAATGATGTTGTTAGGCTTACACATTTTCCTTTTTTCATTAAGAGATAAAGCTAAAGCTTGGTTAAATTCATTAGCACCTAGATCTATCAGAACTTGGAGAGAACTATCACAAAAAATTTTGGCTAAATATTTTCCACCCTCCAAAATTGCTAAGCTTAGAAATAATATTACATCTTTTTGTTAGTTTGAAGAGGAATCGATATATGAAGCCTAGGAAAGATTAAAAGATCTCCTTAGGAAATGTCCACACCATGCTTTACCAGATTGGTTAATAATTCAAATTTTTTACAATGGATTAGTAGGATCATTTAAATCTATTATAGATGTTGCTGCAGGTGGATCACTAATGTCAAAACCTTTTGATGAAGCATACTCTTTAATAGAAGAAATGACTACTAACAATTTTTAATGGCCCTCTGTACGGGTAAAGCCTAAGAGAGTAGCCAATATTCATAACTCTGATGCAATGTATATTTTAGCATCTAAAATTGCTGCTATATCAAAAAAGTTTGATCAAATTGGAGTGAACTTTTCTCAAATACCACTAGTATTAGAGGAAAATTCACTAGCACAGATAATTGATACTCAATCATCTTATGAAACTTTGAATGCTATAAATAATTGAAGTAATAGTCCCTATTCTGATTATTATAAACCTAGATGGAAAAATCACCCTAATTTTACTTAGAATAATTATAACAATTTGGTGAACCCCTAAAGAAATTTAAATAACTAAGGAAATACTAATTATTGACCTTATTATTCTCCTAGATTTAACTCTAACCCTAACCCACAAGTTAAGAAAAAGAAGTTGATGATGGAAGAAGTAATGTTGAATATGGGAAATCAAATAAAAAATCAAGGGGATGATATTAAAAATATTGAAAATCAATTCGGACATATTGCTACTACACTTTGTAACAGACCTTCAGGAATTCTTTTAAGTACGGTGGAAGTTAATCCAAAAGATCAAAATAAGGAGCAAATTAAAGCTATTCAATTACGAAGTGGAAAAGAAGTAGAAACAAGAATCAAAAGAAAAACTGAAGTTGAGGAAGAGATTGAAAGCGCCACAATGAAAATTAACCAATACAAGTTCCTTTAGAAAAACCACTACCTCCGTTTCTACAAACATTGAAGCAAAAGAATAAAGATAAACAGTTTACAAAATTTTTGGAAATTCTTAAAAAGTTAATGATAAACATTCCTTTCATTGAGGCTTTGGAACAAATGTCAAGTTATTTGAAATTTATGAAATATATACTAAGTAAGAAAAGGAAGTTTGCAGATCATGAGACTGTTGCGCTCAATGAAGAGTGTAGCGCTATTATTCAGAAAAAGCTTCTTGAAAAGTTAAAAGATCCTCGTAGTTTTACTATACCTTGTGCTATTGGTGAAAATTTATTTGGAAAAGCCTTATGTGATTTAGGAGCGAGTATCAATCTTATGCCTCTATTGATTTTTAAATGTTTAAATTTAGGAGAGATTTCTCCTACTACTGTAACTCTTCAGTTAGCTGATCCATCAATAAATTATCTTAACGGAGTTATAGAATATGTATTAGTAAAAGTGGATAAATTTATTTTTCCTGTAGACTTTATAATTTTGGATATGGAGAAAGATAAAGAGATTCTCATTATTTTAGGGAGACCATTTCTTGTAATAGGAAGAGCTGTAATAGATGTTCAAAAAGGAAAATTAATGATGAGAGTTAATCATCAAGAAGTAACAATTAATATTGTGAAAGCTATGAAGTATCCTGTAATAGAAAAAAATAATGAATGTTTTAGAATGGAAGTTACTGATTATCTGAGTAATGAGCAATTTAAGGAAGTGTTTGAAGAAAAATTAAGGCAAGAAGAGTATTGTGAGAATGAGAAAGAAATAAAAGAAGAGAATTTAGATTATATTCAGGACAAGTTTGAAACTTTAGATTTGTTAGAAAATGATAATAAAAATTTTATTCCTTCAAGTATTAAACCACATGAACTTGAACTAAAAGTATTACCTACCCATTTAAAATTTGTGTTTGTAGGAGATTCATCTACATTACTTGTTATTGTATCTTCTGATTTAACTAAAATTCAAGAACAAAAATTAATAGAATCTATTGTTGTACCAAGATGTGATGCTCGGAGTGTTTCTAAAATTTTAAATAAAAATATTTTTACAAGATATGGAATGTCGAGAGTAAATATTACGGATGGAGGATCCCATTTTAGGAATAAGAGAATCGAGAAATTAAGTTTTTAAAAATATGATATTATGCATAGATTCTCTACTACTTATCATCCTCAGACTAGCGGTTTAGCAGAGATATCAAATCGTGAAATAAAATGAATTTTAGAAAAAGCTGTAAACCCCTATAAATTGGATTGGTCTGCTAGATTAGATATTGCATTATGGGCATACAGAATTGCTTATAACACTCCTATTGGAATGTCACTATATAGACTTATTTTTGGAAAAACATGTCACTTATCAGTAGAATTGGAGCATAAAACATTTTGGGTTATTAAGGAATTTAATTTTAATCTAAAAGATACTGGTGAGAAAAGATTGTTGCAACCAATGAATTTGAGGAGATTAGAAATAAAGCATATGATAATGCAAAAATTTGTAAAGAGAAAATGAAAATATGGAATGATAGAAAGATTATTAAAAATAAGTTTGAACCTAGACAAGAAGTTCTNTATATATATATTTCTTGTTGTTGATTATATCTCTAAATGAATTGAACCTATTGATATACCTAAATGTGAATCTCAGAGTGTATCTAAATTTTTAAATAAAAATATTTTTACAAGATATGGAATGGCGAGAGTGATTATTATGGACGGAGGATCCCATTTTAGGAATAAGAGAATCGAAAAATTGATTAAAAAATATAATATTATGCATAGATTCTCTACTGCTTATTATCCCCAAACAAGTAATCTAACAGAAATAGAAAATCATGAAATAAAACAAATTTTAGAAAAAAAAGCTACACAACCCTATAAATTGGATTGGTCTGCTAGATTAGATACTGCATTATCGGCATACAGAACTGCTTATAAGACTCCTTTAGGAATGTCCCCATATAGACTTATTTTTGGAAAAACATGCCACTTACCAGTAGAATTGGAGCATAAAACATTTTGGGCTATTAAGGAATTTAATTTTAATATAAAAGATGCTGGTGAAAAAAGATTATTACAACTCAATGAACTTAAGGAGATTAGAAATGAAGCATATGATAATGCAAAAATCTATAAAAAGAAAATGAAAATATGACATGATCAGAAGATTATAAAAAAAAAATTTGAACTTGGACAAGAGGTTCTATTATAAAATACTAGATTGTGATTATTCCAGGAAAACTGAAATCTAGATGGTTAGGACCATTCAATGTGATTAAAGTCTATCATTGTGGAACTATTGTTATTAAAGATTCTACAAATAGAAAGATATTTAAAGTTAATAGGTATCTATTGNAGATGGTTATGACCATTTAAAGTGATTAAAGTCTATCATTATGGAACTGTTGTTATTAAAGATCATAAAACTACAAAGATATTTAAATTTAATGGACATCGATTAAAACATTATTATGAAGGGCACATGCCACAATTTAATGAAATTTTGATGTTAAGTCATCCTGATTAAACAATGGTACGTCAGACTGACGACGTTAAACCAAACACTTTATGGGAGACAACCCATATATATCTATTTATGTATATCTATATTTCTTACTATTTTGTTTCATAAGTGTTCTATATATATTATGAAATAATAATATCTTAAAATTCTATACAATTTTTTATATCATAAATTAATATAAATATTGGTATTGGAAGAAAATTTAGAATTGAGTTGAACAAAAAGAGAAGCGATGCAACCATAGGCTTTGGTGCCAAAAACACCAGCATGGGCTCTGATGACACCCTTCTACACAAGCCTTGGCGTCGACAGTGCCATTTCGAGTGCCTACAACGTCCAAAATAGTTCTTGCACTTCAAGATGAATTTGACAGACTTTGGCGGGATTACACTCCAAAGTAACAGACTATAGGTGTTTTTAAAGGCCTAAAAACTGCCTTGGACGACCATAAAATTCCAAATTTTGAAATCCATGGTATCTATTTTCAGAAATACTTCAAGGTATGGAGTTTTCAATAGAAGAAAGTTTATCACTTTTGAAGCGCAAAGATTATACGACAAAATCATCATGAAGAGAAGACTTATCAAGGAGAGAGGCTTTGTCAATCATAGATTGAGTAATCCAAGTTCTCAAATTAAGAAAATCATTGTACAGAGATGTTGGGAAGTTCTATGCTACACTACCGCTGCAGTTGTTGTTCCGGTGGTAAAGGAATTATGTCTTAACTGACATGAAATTACCCAAGGAGTCATCTTCAATCGAGTTAAGGCTATATCATTTACTCCGTCATGATTTCTATATGATAGAAAGCATGCCAATCTGTCATTATACAAATTTTATCACAACAAAAGATATGATGCATGAAGTATACCAATTTTTGAAAGATGAAAATGAGAATTGGGAAATTAGAGATGATGGATACATTAGTTTCTCTGATTCACTACTTAACCCAGTATCTAAACAATAACATTTCTTTATCTTTGCAAAATTACTCCCTACAATGCAGATTAGTAGAGTTAAAAAATATAGTGCTATTTTAAACCATTGCATTCAAATGGGAAAGCTCATTTAAGTGGGATAAATTATTTTCAAATCTATTATGGGTATTATAATGAATGGGCCTATATATGGACTGGGGCATCCTTCTACAATTTTCTTACTTTGCAGTCAATCTCAAGTGTCGTATGAAAGTTGGGAGAAAGTTTTATTACCCTGGTAACCCATGATTCCTATTGTTGAAAACTATATTGGGAATGGAAATGAAGCATTGGATATTATCTTGGATCATTCATCACATGCTTCGACACCATTAATGCCACATACTGCTGGAAGTTCAATAGTTTTGGAGAAGAAAATGAAGAAAATAGAAAGAGAACTTCAGAGTATCATGAATGCAATAGAAAATCTTAACTACCTATTAGATCATTTTGATTGGAGGATGAAGGAAAACTTTGATCATACTACAACAATTGAAGTAGATTTGGTGCAGATGTTAAAGAAAAATGGATGGATCGATGAAAATTTGACTGATCAATTCCCGTACTAACCCTTCTACAATTTTTACGTTCATTACCAGTTTGTGGGAGATATTAGAGGAGGAGAAAGTATTGAAGATGAAGAGGAGTAATTGAAGAAGTTAGACTCTCTGCTATTTTAAATTAATTATGTTTTTAATGTGATTGTATTGGATTGAATTTGCTTTAGAACTCTTATAAATTTAATATGTGTATAATTTTGTGTCAGCATTCTAGTGTTGTGGCTTGATTTCGACATTGATTTATAATTTAGTTTTCTTTATGTATATGTGAGTGTGATTAGAAATGTGTGTTTGTAAAAATTTGGATTTTCATATATAAAGTTAGTTTAGTGTTTTTTGTGAAAATTCTTGTTTTTGAATTATTTTAGGATGATTATTAGTGTTTAAAAAGAATAATTAAATTTGGAGTGAATTGAAAAAAAAAATAAAATTGCTAAAAACAAAAAAATATGAAATTTTTGGCACTGGTGCCGACGGCGCCAGCATGGGCTCCCACAACACCCTCGACCCGAAAGTGCCCAGAACCTTTAAATTACGCTATTTGCACAGTAAAAACACCATTTTAACCCCTTCAATCACCTTCAACCTTCGATTTGTGCACCTAGGGCTTACTAGTGCTTGTATTTGAGGCAATTTGAAAGCAAAAGAAGTTTGGATTTCATCTTCTCTTGATTACCATGACACCGAAAATGAGCAAAGGAAAGAGGAAAGTAGATTATGATGATAAAAAATTTGTCAACTACAAGGCTAACATTTATTTTAATAGCCTTCTTGCAACCAAGAAAGTACTTCTGGATCAAACATTTAAAAAATTGGGTGGAGAAGTCAAAAGTTTAATCGTTGCTCTGCAGTGGGAGAATTTTTGTTACTTTACTGCGGAGGCTATTATTGGTATAGTGATATATTTCTATGCCAACTTTAAGGAAACTTCTGAGGACTACATTTTTGTTCGTGGAAAAATGGTGGATTTACTCCAAGAAGAATCAATGAATTTTATCAGTTACAAGAAGAGTATCTCTGTGAGTACAAAACATTCTCTGCTACAAATAAGGCCTTAGATGAAGTTATTTCTTTTCTGACTGATATAAGAGGAGCTTGGAAGGTGAAGAATAATTTTAAGGTAAACTTTCCTCTTTCTATGTTAAATGTAGTATCTAAGGCCTGACACTACTTTAAATCTGCCAGAATGATACCAATGAATCATCATAGCGAGGTTACAAACGATAGGGCCATCTTGAACATCTGTATTCAACAGATGAGAAGGATAGATGTAGGCTTTTTTATTTATAAAAATACTCATTCTATTACTTTGGGTGAGATGACTAGTGGTTTAGCACACCCTACTCTGATCTTCACACTATGTGAGCAGGCAAGAGTTGATTTTGGAACGAATGAGGAGAGGATTAAACCTCTAAAACAAATTGGGCCTGTAAATATTAAGACTTATGAATCTCATGTTGGATGGAGATCTGGAAGTAGGAGTAGAGATATTCCTTCTACTTTTAGTACCCATACTCTCCAAGGACTTATGGAGCAAATGATGATCCAAAGGGGAGATATCTTAAGGATGGAAAGCAGAATGGAAAATATGAAGGCTAGAAATGCACATAATGATGATTTAATAATGCAAAAGTTTGAATATGATGTAGCTTATGATAATGTGATGGTTCGATACATGAGGGGTGACCACTCAATTCAGTTTCCTAGTCACCCTGTCTTTACCCCGTATCAGTAACAATGCTGTAATGTAGAAGAAGAAGAAGATGATGATGACTGGATATTTTTTGCTTAGTCATAGTTTGATATTTTGTTTAGTTTTTCTTGGTTGTACTTTATTATTGTTATTGTTTGTTTTTAGAGTGTGATACTTTGCTTTTTTTTAGATGTTATGTTGTATTGTGAACAATAGAATTGTAAAACTGATTTTGTATTGGAATTTAGTTTAATACTATTATTAGTTTTTATATACTTTGTTGAATGTAATTGTAGTTAATTTTTTCTCAACAAACTTTTATATTATTATGTGTTATTTAATGCTTTAAGTCTTGTAGCTTTTCATATTAGCACTTGTAATATTTCTAAATTAAGTTTCAATATCAGAACCTTCAACAGGTAAGTCTTTTCTTTATGTATTAAATGTTTTCTTTCACCCTTTATTTTTTAAGTTTTTCATGCTAAGTCTTTTAAAAATTTATATTTGGGGGGAAAGAAAAATTCCTTTTTAAAGAAAGAAACTTATTATTATTTGTCCTTAATTAGCTATATCTTCAAAATTTTTAAAATTTAACATGATCTTTGGTATTAGAGGGTGACTTTAGATAACTATATTTATGTTTCTAAATATATAATAAACTTAAGTAAAAATTCTCAATAATAATGGTTAATTTTAGAGATTATGATATTTGGTATGAGAGAATAAAACTATGTTTTTCCATTGTAAGTAAAAGAATTTGTATTTTTGAAGTATTAAGAATCTTAGAGTTTCATGTAAGAAGAAAATAACAAAACTTTATGAAAAATATTTGAAGCTAATATGAATTTATAAAGTGAAGGAATGTGAAAAGATTTTAACTTTAAGAAGAGGATAATGAAGTTCAAAATACTAAAAGGCTATTCAGATATAATAATCCTCACATGAAAAAAAAAATAAAGAAAGGATTGAATATGATCCTGAAAGAAAAGAAAAAGAAAAGCTAAAAGCAAAAGAAAAGAAAAAGAAAATAAAAATATGTGAGGAGAAGTTTGAGGAGATGCCTAATCAAAAATTGGCTTCACTTAAGTCAACTTGAGGAAGAAGGCTTGGCTACATTCTCTAAACTTATATTTAAGTATTAGCATATTTACTAATAAAGTTTTCTGGAAGTTCTTTTTCATATGGATATTCTAAGTGGATTTAATATTACAATTTGTAATTTTTCTTGAAAAGAATAGAGAATCAGAAATCTTAGACTTGATTGTTAGATATTCATATACCTTTACTATAAACTGAAGTTTTTTTAAATTTTTCTTAAGTTATGCTATTGTATTTAGAAGACCAAAAAATGAAAATCTAGAAGTTAAATCCTTTGTCATAAGTCATATTTTTATATAGTAAAGGAGTTACTTGAGGACAAGCAACATTTATGTTTGGGGGATTTTGATGCTCCAAAAATATATGCATTTTTAGACCTACATTTTATATTCAATTTTGGTGGTATTATGCTTTAAAAGAAGATATTTTTCATGTTTTATTACAGGTTGGTAATTTTTAGGACTTGAAGAAAAAAAAGAAGCAAAAAGGATGAATTTGGAGTCAAAATGGCGTTTTGGAAGAAATAATCAGTGTCGAAGGCGCCAGGCTAGACGCAGACGTCACAGACTTACAGAATGGAGTCCAAAATTTCCTCAGCGCTGATGGTGCCAAGAGCAGCTCCAACGGCGCCATTTGACAGAGAGCAATGAATTAATTCACGGGTCGCTGGCGCCGAGGGTGCCAATGTCGATGCAAGAAGGATTTCTAGAAGATTCGACAAATTTGGATGCATTTTGAAGAGTTTTTGCATGCATATATTGGAAAACCAACATTAGGCTCTATTTAGAGCGAAAATTGATCAGAAAAATCTCTCTCTCGCCCCCTTCCAACCGCTTTGAGTCAATTAGTCATTTAGTTCCTTAGAGTTTTGAGTTTTGAGGTGAGTTTAAGTGTGAATTCTTTTCTAAGAGTTGTTAGAGAAAGATATAAGTGAGAGCTTTCTTCTTCCTTACATCTTCTAAAAGAGAATCAAGAGTCTTGTAAAGAGTGAAAGAGTCCAAGAGAGACTGCAAGGGATTTGCTTTGAGAAAGAGTTACAGATAGGTGTTGTTTGTTTATTATTATTGTATGAACTTTATTATATATATAAAATGTGTTTTATTGTATCTTTATCATGAAGTTTGAGTAGTTTTCTTTATCTTTCTCCCTACTCTGAGATAACATGAAATGAAGAGTAATTTGGATGTGCCAATTTCAAAACATAAAATAAATTGTGATGGTTTTTCCACTGCGTTATTAATATCATTTTTGATCTGGCCAATTGAAATGTTAAAATCTGGTGTGATACATATAATCCAGGAAATGGAGTATGAGTTCTACAACAGAGTGAGAATCACATTTAATTCCTTGGAGGAGTGTTTCGTTCATGAAATTAAGTGCAAATAAATAGGAAAATATACTTTATTGTGCGTAGAATTGGAGATTTTAGGGTAATAGACTAAAATCTTCAATTTGTCCTAAGTGTTTAAGAACTGAAGCAAGCGTTAGCCTTCAGGGGAAGGGAAGTGGGAGCTCTGGAGGGAGAGTCAGTATCCTCCCAGCCTAACCACAGATTTAGGGACTAAACTTGAGATTATTCAAAGATTCTCTATAACACTGAATCTGGGTAGAGAATTAAAATTGTTCCAATGACATCGTATAGATTTAAACCATTTATCTCATATCGTTTAACCAATAACTCATTGTAGTGGGAAAGATGTTTTTTCATAGTAAATAACTTCATCACATAAACATAGTTTGATAGCTACTATATTAAACTTTGCATTACATTTTTTGCTATTAGTTAATAATTTAGTTTTGATAGTACCTTAAATATTCATAATAAGTGACAGTATTTTTATTTTATTGCTTTTAAATTCCTAGTTAATTTATCATTTCCAATTTAAACCTTCCTCGTGGGATCAATATTTGGGACATAAACAGAAAGTCTTGTATTACTTTATAACGATATGTATACTTGTGTAGAATCCCTACATAAATTGCTTACATTTCCTATTCATAAAATAACACATCAAGTTTTTGGCACTGTTGCAAAGCGGAGTCAACTTTATATATTTTGCATACCTATATTTTTGGGATCGCTCCACCTACTACAGTAAGAGGAGTTACAAGCTTTTTAGGACATGCTAGATTTTACAGGAGGTATATTAAATTCTTCTAAAAAATTACTAAACCTTTATGCAAACTTTTGGAAAAAGATATAAAATTTGATGTCAACCAATATTTCCTTAAAGGCTTTAAATTTTTAATGGAAAAATTAATCTCTGTTTCACCTAATTGGGAGAAACCTTTTGAATTAATGTGTGATGCTAGTGATTATACTATTGGAGCTGTTTTAGGGCAGAGATATGATAAGATTTTTAAAGTCATATACTATGCTAGTAAGACTCTTAATGATGCTCATATTAATTATACCACCATTGATAGAGAGTTATTAGCCATTGTGTATGCTTTTGATAAGTTTAGATCATATTTGATTGGAACAAAATGTGTTGTGCATACTGACCATTCAACTATTAAATATTTGATGCAAAAAAAGATATTAAACAAAGATTAATTAGATAATTACTTCTGATGCAAGAGTAAGATTTTGTAATAGTTGATGGAAAAGAGACTAATAATCAAATTGTTAATCATCTATCTAGGCTAGAACGAGAAGAAGATTTGAAAAAATAAATTAATGAAAATTTTCCTGATGAACAAATTTGTGCTGTAAAAGGACGAGAAATATCTTGGTATGCAGATATTGTAAATTATATTGTTAGTGGTATTTTACCATAGGGACTGAGAAAACAATAGGAAAAGAAATTCATTCAAGATGCAAAAATCTTATATTTGGGATGATCCTTATTTACAAGAAATGTAAAGATTTTGTAATGAGACGACGTGTGCCTTATAAAGAATATCAGGAAATTATTCAAAAATATCATGATTCNTAATTAGATGGATACTTCTGATACAAGAGTTTGATTTTATGATAGTTCTTCCTCAATATGGAAAAAGAGTTAACAAATTTTTTTTTTATGAACAACTTTATGTTGTAAAAGGATAGGAAATATCTTGGTATGTTGATATTATAAATTATATTATTAGTGGTATTTTACCATATGGGCTGACAAAATAATAGGAACAAAAATTCATTTATGATGCAAAATCATATTTTTGGGATGAACCTTATTTGTATAAACAATGCAAAGATTTACTAATGAGATGATGTGTGCCTTATAGAGAAATTCAGAACATTATCCAAAAATGTCATGATTCTGAATTTGGATGTCATTTTGGGAATGAAAGAACTGTTCATAAAATTTTATAATTTGGATTTTATTGGCCTACTCTATTTAGAGATGTTAATATATACATAAAAAACATGTGATCGNATGAGATGATGTGTGCCTTATAGAGAAATTCAGAACATTATCCAAAAATGTCATGATTCTGAATTTGGATGTTTTGGAAATGAAAGAACTGTTCATAAAATTTTATAATTTGGATTTTATTGGCTTACTCTATTTAGAGATGTTAATATATACATAAAAACATGTGATCGGTNCAGTAAATACTAATCTATTAACTATGTTTATGTACCAGAGATTCTTATGTGAAAGAGCATCCTTCCCACTACAATGAGGCTATGGTAAAATGAGATGAGATAAATGTTCATAATATGTATTGCACTAAATAGGAGCAATTTTAATTCTCTACCATGATACAGTGCATAGAAAATCATTGGCTAATCTCAGTGCTTAGTCCATAAATCCATGGCTAGGCTAGGAAGATACCGGCTCCCACTTCCCTTCACCTGAAGGCGAGCCCTCGCTTCAGTTTTTAAACACTAAGACTAAGTTGAAGATTTTAGTCTGTCACCCTAAAGGTTCTCCAATTCTACACCCAAAAAAGAATATTTCCTTATTTATTTGCACTTAATTCCATAAATGATGTTATCCTTCATGGAATCCTTACTCTATTGTAGAACTCAGACTCCATTTCCCGGATCATATGTTTCAAAACACATTTTTACAATTCAATTGGCTAGCTCAAAAAGTAAATTAAGTTCGGAGTTAAAAAATCATCACAATTTGTTTTATAATTTAATATTGGCACATTCATATTATCTTTTCATTTCACCATATCCTAGAGTAGGGAGAAATATTGACGGAACTACTCAGACTTCATGAGAAAGAAATAGCAAAACACAAATTTCATATATAAGAGAAAGTTCATCCAACACTGATAAACAAACAATACTTATCCAAAAACTTTTTCTCAAAGCAAATCATTTGTAGCCTTTCCTTAGAAATGTAGGAAGAAGATATCTCTCACTTTTCTCCTTCTCCAACACTATTACAAAAAGTTTCACACTAAATCTCACCAAAAAAACTCTAAAATATAAAAACAAAATCACTAATTGACTCCAATATGGAGGTGGAATGGAATGATGTGGTGCGAAAATGAAAGTTGAGGAGTGAAAAATGTAGAGGAGCACTTTTTTTGATGAAATTCGGCCCCAAATAGAGCCCAAGGTCGGTTGTCCAAGGGAGGTGCCTCCAAAAGCTCTTCAAAAAAATTGTCCAAATACATTGAGCCTCTAGAAACGGGGTCTGCACCACCTTTGGCGCCGTCGATGCTGGTCTGGCGCCGTTGACGCTGAGTAAAAAATCTCAACGTTAATTTGTTCTACGCCATCAGCACTGCCCTCCGCACTGACGCTGCTGAGCATTTCTTTAAAAACATCATTTTGACTCCAAATTTCATCCTTTTTTATTTCTTTTTGCTTTAAACCCTAAAAATCAACGACCTGCAATAAAACATCAAAATACCTTCCATTAAAATGCAATATCATCAAAGATAGGTATAAAATATGTGTCTACAAATGCATATATTTTTGGTGTATCAAAATTCGCCAAACTTACATGTTACTTGTCCTCAATTAACTGCTTTACTATTTAAAAAAATATGACTTATGATAAAGACCTTAACTTTTAGACTTCCATATTTTAGTTTTCCAAATATAATAGTATAACTTAAGAAAAATTCTAAATAACCCCAATTAATACTAAAGGTGTAAAGATATTCAATAATTAAGTCTAAGGTTTCTGATCCTATATTTCTTTCAAGAAAAATTGTAGTTTTTTATATTAAAGTCACTTAGCAAATTCATATGAAAAAGAACTTCATAAAACTTTATTAATAATTAAGTTAACATTCAAGTAAAAAGTTTGGAAAATGTGTTCAGTCTTTTCCTTAAGTTGATTTAAGTGAAGCCAATTTTTAATTAGGCATCTCCTCAAGCTTCTTCCCATAAATTGTTTTTTTCTTTTTCTTTTCTTTTCAGGATCATTTTTAATCCCCTTTTTCTTTTCTTTCTTTCTTTTCTTCTCTTTTTTTTATATGTCAGGATTACTATATCTGGATAGCCTTTAATGATTTTGAACTTCACTATATTCTTCTTAAATTTAGAAACTATTTACATTTCTTCACTTAACAAATTTATATNATGAAGTGGAGTATATATATACATATATATCTATATATATACATATCTAATTTTTTCCTTTTTCTTTTCTTTTCAGGATCATTTTTAATCCCCTTTTTCTTTTATTTCTTTCTTCTCTTCTCTTTCTCGTTTTTCCTTTTTTATATGTCAGGATTACTATATCTGGATAGCTTTAATGATTTTAAACTTCACTATCTTTTTCTTAAAGTTAAAAACTTTTTACATTTCTTCACTTAACTAATTTATATTATACTTAAGATTTCATAAAGTTTAATTCTTTTCCTTTTTACATGAATCTTTTAAGATTTTTAATACTTCAAAAATACAAATTTCCTTTACTAAAATAGAAAAAAACATAGTATTTTTCTCTTTTACCAACTATCTTAGCCCCTAGAATTAAACTTTATTATTGAAAATTTTTACTTAAATAAACTATATATTTAGAAACATAAATATAGCTATCCAAAGTTAACCTCTAATACTAAAGGTCATGTTAAATTTAAAATTTTAAAAATATAATTAAGTGAGGACAAATAAAATTAAGTTCTTTGTCTCTTTCTAAAAATGATTTTTCTTCTTCTCCCCCCAAAATGAAGGGTAAAAGAGATTCTGATTTTTTAACAGAAATTTTGAAGAGCTTTAAAAATGAAAGGTAAAAGAGAGCATTAAATACATAAAAAAATTTATACATGTTGGAGATTCTGATTTTTGAACATAAATTTTTAAAATATTGCAGGTGCTAAAATGAAAACTACAAGGCTAAAAACATTAAATTACACATAATAAATATAAAATTTGCTGAGGAAGAGCTAATCACAAAATAGAACAAAGTGCTGATAATAACAACATAACTAAACTAAATTCTAAAAATAAAAACAGTCTTCTACATTACAGTTTCACATAACATAACAAAAAAATTCTAAACAACATCAAAACACAAACAATACAATCACATAGTACAAACACAAATAAGCAAATAAAAAGATCACTAGTCAATATCATCTTCGTCTTCATCTACATCCAACTTCTGCTGCTGATATAGAGTAAACACAGGGTGAACAGGGAACTGAACTGAATGTTCTCCCCTCAAGTATCTAACTAAAGCATTAGCATAAGCAACATCATACTCAAATTTTTACCGAATCAAATCATCAGTGTGAGCATATCTGACTTTCATATTATGCATCCTATAATCCATCCTCTAAATATCTCCCTATTGTATCATCATCTGATCCAAAAGTTCTCTGTTGCTGGGGTCACTAGAAGTAGGTCCATGAGAGGTAGAAGGAATATCCCTAAAAGTAGAAGGAATATCTCTAGTCTTACTTCCAGATCTCCAATCAACATGAGATTCATATGTATTGATGTTAGAAGGCCCAATAGGTCTCTGAGGCTTAATCATCTCCTTATCAAGTGTAAAGTTAACTCCTGCCTGCTCACAAAGTGTGTAAATAAGAACAGGGTGTGCCAATCAACCAGAATTCTCTCTCAGAGCAATAGATCGAGTGTCCCTATAAATAATATAACCCACATTTATGTCCATAACTTGCTGAATACAGTAGTTCAGGATGGCTCTATCTTTGGTCACCTCACTAAGATGGTTCGTCGGAATCATTCTTCCAGAAATAAAATAATGTCAGGCCTTAGATAATACATTTAAATTGGTATGGGCAAAGTTAAATTTAACTCCATTTTTTATTTTTTAAGCCCCTTTCTCACAAGTTAGAAATGAAATAACTTCGTCTAAAGCCTGATCTGTAACAGAAAAAGAATGATAGTGACATCTATACACATCTTCTATAGAATAAAACTCATTTCTTTTCTTTGGAGTAAATTCTACCCTTTTTCCAAGAACAACTATATAATCATCAGAAGCTTCAAGAACAATGGCATAAAATTCCATTACAATCCTAGCTATCGCATCGGTAGTAAAATAACAGAAGTTTTCTCATTGCCGAGCTATAATCAAACGTTCAACTTCTCCTCCTGGATTTTTTAAACCTCGGTCCTAAATTACTTTCTTATTTTCACAAATGCTATGTAATCGAGCACTGACTCTAAAGCTAACAAATTTCTGCTCGTCATATTCTACTTTCCTTTTGCTCGATCTAGGTGCCATAAGAAATCTAAAAAATTTTGAAAAATCTGAATAAATTCTAAAATTCCAAAAATCAAAATGTAAAACATTTTAAACTTCAAATCATTATATAAGAGTTCATCATTAAAGGATTTTCTCAAACATTTCTCAAAAAAAATTTCATATTTTTGGATCCATGCAATGTGAGATAAATCCTTAGTGAAAATCAAAATTTTTTGGTTTAAAGTGTAGCTCTTACCTAGAGAGGATGAAATATGAAGTCTTTTAGCCTATAAATCACCTCAAATCCGACCACAATCAAGCCATAGCCGCCCGAACCGAAGATTGAAGATGACTTAAGCGTAATAATGGTGACCACAGTAAAAATTGCGAAATTATAGGGGTTAAAATCTACTGTCGGGTCGAGGGCGCCGTCGACACCAATTCTAGCACGGTCGGCGCTGAAGGCCCAAAAATTTCATATTTTGATTTTTTTTAATTTTTAATTTCTTATCGACTTACTCCAAATTTTTTAGTATTTTAAACACAAATTTTTGTCTAACAATAATTCATAAAACAAAACATTCACCAACACAAATTTTCACAAACAACAACAAACTAAGTTTTATATATGAAAGTACACTTTTTACAAACATAATTTTTTAATTACAAAATCACACATATTAAACAAACTAATTATAAATCAACATCAAAATTAAGCCACAACACTAAACATTGTCACAAAACTATACACACAATCAAAGTTCAGAATTCTAAAGCAAAAAAAAAACAAACCAAACCAAATTAAATCCACAAAATAATGTTCTAAAATAGATAGAAAATTTAATGTTTTCAATTATTACATCTCTTATTCAGTGCTTTCTCCTCCTATGATATCTCCCATAGATTGGTAATGAACATATAAGTTGTAGAAGGATTGGTACGGGAATTGAGCTGTCAAATTTTCTTCGATCCACCCATTTTCTTTAAACATCTGAACTAATCCCGCTTCAGAAGTTTCAGTGTGATCAAAATTTTCTTTCATTCTCCAATCTAGGTGATCAAAAAGTTATTTAAAATCTTCTATTACATTCATATAATCTGAAGTTCCCTTTTAATTTTCTTCAATTTTTTTTCCAAAGTAAGCAAACATCCAACTGTTGGTGGTATTAATGAAGTTCAAACACGTGAAGATTGATCTATGATGGCTTCTAATACTTCATTTCCATTTCCACAATAATTCTCATCTATAGGATTCATGGGCTCCCAAGGTAATAAAGTCTTTTCCAACTTTAATATGGAACTTATGCTTGAATGCAAATCAAAAAGATGGTAGATGGATGCCTAAGTCCATAAATTGGTCCATTAGTAAGGATACCCATAATAGATTTAAATATATTAGAACCTATATCTCCCACAAAGCACTTGGTTTAATGTCGTCAGCTCAACATACCATTTATTTAGTTGGGTTGAATTAACATTAAAAATTCTTTAAATTGAGATATGTTCCCTTAATAATAATGTTTCAAACGATGCCCATTAAATTTAAATATCTTTCCAGCATTAGGATCTTTTAAAACAACAGTTCCATAATGATAGACTTTAATCACTTTAAATGGTCCTAACCATCTGGATTTTAGTTTTCCTGGAAACAATCCCAATCTTATATTATATAGTAGAACTTCTTGTCCAAGTTCAAATTTCTTCTTAACAATCTTCTGATCATGCCATATTTTCATTTTCTCTTTATAGATTTTTGTATTATCATATGCTTCATTTCTAATCTCCTCAAGTTCATTAAGTTGCAAAAATCTTTTCTCACTAGCATCCATTAAATTAAAATTAAATTCATTAATAGCCTAAAATGCTTTATGTTCCAATTCTACTGGTAAATGACATGTTTTTCAAAAAATCAATCTATTTGGGGATATTCCTATAGGAGTTTTATAAGCAGTTCTGTATGCCCATAATGCAGTATCTAGTCTAGCAGACTAATCCAATTTATAAGGATTTACAGCTTTTTCTAAAATGCATTTAATTTCACGATTCGATATTTCTGCTAGACCACTAGTTTGAGGATGATAAAAAGTACAGAATCTAAGCATTATATCATATTTCTTGATTACTTTTTCCATTCTCTTATTCCTGAAATGAGATCCTCCATCAGTAATGATTACTCTCGGCGTTCCATATTTTGTAAAGATATTTTTAATTAAAAATTTAGAAACACTCCGAGCGTCACATCTAGGCACAACAATAGCTTCAATCCACTTAGACATACAATCAACAACAAGTAATATATATAAATTTCCAAATGAAGGCTTAAATGGTCCCATAAAGTCTAATCCCTACACAAAAAATTTCAACTTCTAATGTGTAATTTAGAGGCATTTCTTCTCTTCTGGAAATATTTCCTACTCGTTGACATCTATCGCATGTTTTAATATATTCATTAACATCTCTAAAAATAGTAGGCAAATAAAATCCAGCTTGCAAAATTTTATATGCAGTTCTATTTATTCCAAAATGTTCTCCAAATTCAGAATCATGGCATCTTTCAATTATCTATTGAGTTTCTTCATAAGGCACACAACTTTTAATAATTAAATCTTTACATTATTTATATTAGTATGGGTCATCCCAAAAATAGACTTTCGAATCATAGATAAATTTCTTTAATTGTGGATTCTTGATATAAGGTGATAGAATGTCACTTACAATATAGTTTACTATATTAGCATACCATGGCACATCCATTTCATCAATACTATATAAATGTTCATCAAGGAAATTTTCTAAAATTTCATTTGCAAAATAAGTTAATATTTCTATTTCTATTCTAGATAAATGATCAGCTATTTGATTATCATTTCCCTTTTAGTCTATCACAGTAAACTCAAACTTACAATAGAGGTATTCATCTAATTAATCTTGGTTTAGCATCCTTCTTTTGTATCAAGTATTTAATAGCAGAATGATTTATATGCACTATACATTTAGTTCCAATTAAATAAGATATAAATTTATCAATGTCATAAAAAAGCTAATAACTCTCTTTTAGTAGTAGTATAATTAATTTGAGCATTATTTAGAGTTTTACTAGCTTAATATATAACTTTAAAAACTTTGTTGTGCCTTTGTCCTAATACAATCCCAATAGCATAATCACTAGCATCACACATTATTTCAAATGGGTTCTCTTAGTCAGGTGATACTATTATAGGTGCAGTGATTAATTTTTTCTTTAAAAATTCAAATGATGTTATGCATTCCTCATTAAAATCAAATTCGGTATCTTTTTCTAAAAGTTGGCATAGGGGTTTAGATGCTTTTATGTCATTTTTCATCAAAATCAAATTTCTTATCTTTTTCTAAAAGTTGGCATAGCGGCTTAGTTATTTTTGAAAATTTTTTTATGTAGCGCCTGTAAAAACCAGCATGTCCTAGAAAACTTCTCACCCCTTTAACATTATTAGGAGGTGGTGATTTTTCTATAACTTGGATTTTTGCGGGATCTACTTCCATGCCTTTTTCAGAAATTTTATGCCCAAGAACAATTCATCCTGCAACCATAAATTGATATTTTTCCCAATTTAAGACTACATTGATTTTTTCACATATCTCTAGAACTTTTTCAAAATTATTAAGACGTAACTCAAACAAAGTCCCAAATACATAAAAATCATCCATAAACACTACCATTCCATGCTCTATAAAATTGCTAAAAATTGCATCATGCATCTTTGAAATGTTGTAGGTGCATTGCATAGTCCAAAAGACATTCTACCAAAAGCAAATATTCCATATGGGCTTGTAAACAATGTTTTCTCTTGATCCTTTACAACAATTGGAATTTGGTGATATTCTGCATATCCATCTAAAAAGCAATAGTATTTATATTTAGTTTTCTATAGTGAGTACAAATTTGCTAACCTGTTACTTGCCTCATTGGTATTAATTCATTTTTCTCATTTTCTTCAACAGTCACTCCTCCTTTCTTCAGAACACAGTGAATTGGGCTTACCCAAGAACTATATGAAATAAGATATATAATTCTAGCATCTAACCACTTTAAAATCTCTTTTTTAACAACATCTTTCATTATTAAGTTTAATCTTCTCTAAGGATTCGCTTTAGGTTCATACTGTTCATCTAAAAAAATTTTGTGCATACCAAATTGAAGGATTAATTCCTTTAATATCTGCTAAAGTCCATCCAAAAGCCTTTTTATACTTTTTCGACATCTCTATCAACTTTGGTTACTGAATTTCAGTTAACTCAGAAGAAATAATAACAGAAAATGTAGATGACTCTCCTAAAAATACATATTTTAAATGGGCAGATAAAATCTTCAATTCAAGTTCAGGTGGTTTAATACTTGAAGGAATAAGATTTTTACTATCATTTTCCAGCAAGTTTAATGATTCAAATTTGCCTTGAATATAATCTAAATCTTCTTCTTGTACTTCACTTTCAGTATCAAAAATTTCTCCTTGCTTTAATTTATCTTAGAATTCATTCTTAAACTACTCATTACTTAGATAATCAACTACTTCCATCCCGAAACATTCATTATCTTTTTCTATTGAAGTATATTTCATAGCTTTTGCTATATTAAATTTCACTTCTTGATCGTTAACTTGCATCATTAATTGTCCTTCTTGCACATCTATTAAATTTCACTTCTTGATCAAAATTTTGTCTTTGAGGAAATAGAGGTAATGGTTTTTCTATAAAGCTCTGTGTTTGTTCACTTTCCTATCGATCATTTTCCATTTCTTCCTTTTCTTCATCAACTTTAGTTTCTATTTGGATCCTTATTTCAACTTCTTTTCCAGTTTGTAATTGCATAGCATTAATTTTCTCTTTATTTTGATCTTTTAGATTAACTTCCACAGTACTTGGAAGAATTCTAGAAGGTCTATTACTAAGTGTATTAGCAATATGTCCTAATTGATTTTCAATATTTCTAATAGCAACCCCTTGATTTTGTATTTAATTTCCCATATTCAAAAATACTTCCTCCATCATCAACTTCTTTTCCATAACTAGTGGGTTAGGGTTGGAGTTAAATCCCGAAGGATATTAAGGTGAAAAATTAGGATTTCCTCGATTGTTCAGATTTTCAAACGGATTCACAGAATTATTATAATTATTCCAACTAAAATTAGGGTGATTTTTCCAATCAGGGTTAAAATAGTTAGAATAGAGATTATTATTTTGATTATTTATAGCATTTAAAGTTTCATAAGATGATTGAGTATCAATAATCTGTCCTATTGAATTATCCTATAATACTAGGGGTACTTAAGAATAATTCATTCCCATTTGATCAATCTTCTTAGAAATAGCAATTTGAGATGCCAAAATAGATTTGCATCAGAATCATGAATACTAGCTACTCTCTTAGGATTTACCCTTTCAGAGGGCCATTGAAAATTATTAGTAGCCATATCTTCAATTAAAGAATATGCTTCATCAAAGGTTTTGAAATTAATGAACCACTCGCAGCAGCATCTATAATAGATATCACTAATCCTACTAATCCATTGTAAAATGTTTGAATTATTAACAAATCTAGTAAAGCATGATGTGGAAATTTCCTAAGAAGATCTTTAAATCTTTCACAGGCTTCATATATCGATGCCCCTTCAAACTCATAAAAAGATGTGATATCATTTCTAAGCTTAGCGGTTTTCAAGGGTGGAAAATATTTAGCCAAGAATTTTTATGATAGTTCTCCTTAAGTTCTAATAAATCCATGTGCTAACAAATTTAACCAAGCCTTGGCTTTATCCCTTAATGAAAAAGGAAAAAGGATAAGCCTAACAACATCATGAGACACTCCGTCATATTTAAATGTAGCACAAATTTCAAGAAAACTAGCAATATGTAAGTTAGGATCTTCAGTAGGTGATCCTCCAAACTGATTATCCTATGCCATTTGGAAAATAGCAGGTTTAAGCTTAAATGAATTAGCAGCAACATCAGGATTTTGAATAGTCAAGTGAAGTTCATCTACTGTCGGATTCACATAATCTTTTAAAGGTCTTTATTGATTTTCATTTTTTTGATTATCTAAGTTATTAGCCATTTCTTGTAAATTTTTAATTTCTCTTTGTTATTTTCAAATTTTTCTAACAAACGTTCTAATTCTGAATTGTAAGGTACTAAACCTTCAGATCCATTATTTCTCATAAACAAATAAAGCAAGCAAAGTAAAACACTCTAATAAAAACATTTCATTTTTAATTTTTTATTTTTTAATTTTTTTAAATAATAATTAGTTTTTTGTGGTATGTATATTAACTCTAAATTTCCTATTTATCAAAACTATTTAATTCAATTATTACTTTCCCCACGCAATGGTGCCAAAAACTTGATCTGACTTTTTTGTTGCGATAGACTGTGTAAAATTAAATTAAATATAATCAATTAATATTTGGATTCTATGCAAGTATACGTATCATTATCAAGTAATAATAGACTTTCAATTTAAGCCTCAAATATCGATCCTATGGGGAAGGTTTAAATTGGAAATGACAAATTTGCTACGAAATTCACAGAAAGTCAATTGAAATCACTGTCACTAATTTCAATTGTTGAGATATAATTAAAATTAAATTTCTAAACTATTATCAAATTGAATATGCAAAATTTGAAACAGTAAATACTAATCTATTAACTATGTTTATGTTACGAAGATTCTTATGTGAAAAAGCATCCTACTACAATAAGGCTATGGTAAAATGATATGTATTGTGCCAAATAGGAGCAATTTTAATTCTCTACCCTGATACAGTGCATAGAAAATCATTGGATAATCTCAGTGTTTAGTCCCTAAATCTGTGGCTTTGCTAAGAGGATACCGACACCCACTCTAGAGCTCCCACTTCCCTTCACCTGAAGGCTAGCTCTCGCTTTAGTTTTTAAACACTATGACTGAATTGAAGATTTTAGTCTGTCACCGTAAAGGTTCTTCAATTCTACACCCAACAAAGAATTATCCTTATTTATTTGCACTTAATTCCATAAACGATGTTCTCCTTCATGGAATCAAATGTGATCCTTACTCTATTATATAAATCATACTCTATTTTCTGGATCATATGTTTCCTAACAAATTTTAACAATTCAATTGGCCAGATCGAAAAGTAAATTAAGTTCAGAGTTGAAAAATCGTCATAATATATTTTATAATTTAATATTGGCACATTCATATTATCTCTTCATTTCACCATATCTCAGAGTAGGGAGAAAAATAGAGGGAACTACTAAAACTTCATGAGAAAGAAATAGAAAAACACAAATTTCAAATATAATAGAAAGTTCACACAACACTGATAAACAAACAATACTTATCTGAAAACTCATTCTCAAAGCAAATCCTTTAGAGCCTTTCCTTAAAAATGAAGGAAGAAGATATCTCCCACTTTTCTCCTTCTCCAACACTCTTACAGAAAGTTTCATACTAAATCTCACCTCAAAAACTCTAAACTATGAAAACAAAATCACTAGTTGACTCCAATATGGAAGTGTAATGGAATGATGTGGTGCAAAAAAAGAAAGTAGAGGAGTGAAAAATGTAGAGGAGCTCTTTTTCTGATGGAATTCGGCCCCAAATAGAGCCCAAGGTTAGTTCTCCAAGAGGTGCCTCCAAAAACTCTTCAAAAAATTATCCAAATACATCCAACCTTCTACAAATGGGGTTTGCACCACCTTTGGCGCTATCGGCGCTGAGTAAAAAATCTCCACATTAAATTGTTCTGAGCCGTCGGCGCTGCCCTCGGCTCTCGGCACTGAGCATTTCTTAAAAAATGTCATTTTGACTCCAAATTTCATCATTTTTGCTTTCTTTTTACTTTAAGCCCTAAAAATCAACAACCTGCAATAAAACATCAAAATACCTTCCATTAAAGTGCAATATCATAAAAAATAATCATACAATATGGGTCTAAAAATGCATATATTTTTGGTGTATCACTTATCATCTCCATACTAGTGGTTTAGCAGAAGTATCTAATCAAGAAATTAAGAAAATTTTAGAAAAAAATTGTTAATCCTAATAAAATGGATTGGTCTTTTAGAATAGATACAACTTTGTGGGCATATAGGACTGCTGATAAGACCCCTATAAGAATGTCCCCATATAGATTAATTTTTTGGAAGACTTGTCACTTGCTAGTTGAATTCGAGCATAAAGCTTATTGGGCTATAAAAGAATTAAATTTCAATTTGAATGAAGCTTGTGAGAAAAGATTATTGCAATTGAATGGGCTTGACAAAATTAGGAATGAATCTTATGATAATGCGATGATTTATAAGGAAAAGATGAAAGAATGACATGATCAAAAGATAATAAAAAGAGAATTTGAAGCTGGACAAGAAATTTTATTATACAATACAAGATTGAAATTATTTTCTGGAAAATTGAAATCTAGGTGGAAAGGGCCATTCAGAATTTAAAAAGTCTATCCCTATGGACAATTAATATTGAAGACCCCAAAACTGGAAGAATATTTAAAGTGAATGGGCACGGATTGAAAAAAAATTTTGATGGTTAAAGACCAGCTTTTAAGGAAATTGTAATATTAGGTCACCCAGAATAAGACTAGAAATCCCGGGCTGATGACATTACACTAAGCACTTCGTGGTTGTTTAGTTTGTATTTCAGTTTATTTTGTTTGAAACATTTTATGTATATTTATGTTTAGGTCTTCATGAAGTCCATGTATTTAGGAAAAATATTTAGAAACATCTTTATTTGCTTAATTTTATAAAAAATTCAGATATTATTGGATCAAAATCTAAATTGTGTTGTTTTTGGAACTGGTGCATGAAGCGCCAAATTCCAGAGAGCTGGTGCATGATGCGCTACGGTGATGATTTTGATTAAAATGTTTCAAAAGGCATTTTTTTTGCAGTTTTTGGTAGTTTATTTTCCTTTTATATCCTTAAAACTGAATCCTAAGTTTATTTTAAGGGGGACAACGAGGGAAAAACCACTAGATTTCAAATCTAACGGCGTCCCACTCCAAAAATACTGCAAGATTTGAAATTTTCAACAAGAGAATGTTTGTCAGTTTCGATGCCCAAAAATTGCATAATTGAGCTCTAGTGAAGAAGAGCCTAATCATAGAAATGAGATTTGTGAATCCAGGATTAAATACACCGAATACTCTAGTGGAAGAGATTATGGCACAGAGGCATTGGGAAGTGCTTTGTTACACTACTGTTGCTGTAGTTGTCACTGTAGTGAAAGAGTTTTATAGAAATCTTCATGGGATCAACCAAGGATCAGTCTATGTGTGAGGCAAGTTTGTGCAATTCACTCCTTCAAGCATAAACGAGATGAGAATGTGCCTATCTTCCATTATACAAATTTTACCCCTACAAGAGCCAATATGAATGAACTCTACCGGTACCTTACAGATGAAGATTCAAATTGGGAGGTCAGAGATGATGGACATGTGAGTTTTTTGTCATTGTTGTCAAATCATACTTTAAAGGCATGAAACTTGTTCATTGAATCAAAATTAATGCCTACCAAGAAGATTAGTAAGGTAACAAAGGAGAGTGTTATTTTAAATTATTGTATTCAAACCAAAAAAACCTATTGATATTGGAGCCATGATTGTAAAATTGGTTTTGGGTTTGATTGTGATTGGATCTGTAACTGGACTAGGACATCCATCCACTATTTTCCTACTGCGCAGTGAATCACAAGTACCTTATGAAAGTTAGGAAAAACAATGCTTCTTCCTTGGAAGCCGATGGATTCCGAAGTCTACTGCAATTGTATTGGAATGAGAGATGAAAATGATATGAATGAGTTGATGGATCAGGAATCTGAAAATTCATCACCTATTCACCTATGCTATAATTCTAGTTTTCTTTTGAAGAGAATAAAAAAAATAGAGAAAGAGGTATAAAATCTTATGCATGTGATTGGGTATATTTCTGAAATGCTGGATCACCGGATTGGAGATTAAAGAAACATTTTGAACATACTCGGCGTATTGAAGATGGTTTTGTGTGTTTGTTCAAGAAATATTCTTGGATTAGAGAGGATTCAACAGATGAGTTTCCATATCGACCCTTCTACAGCCTGTATGTGTACTACCAATCAATGGGAGATATTTAGGAGGACTAGAGTGAAGAAGATGTTTGAAATTAATTTATGCACGAAATGTTTTGTTTAGTACTGCTGTTTTAGTTTGTTGAGTTGGAATGCATTTCCTTTCTATTGTCGCACTAATTATGTTTATGATTTGTATTTTGATGTTTAGATACCAGTGTTAGGATGTTGGTTTGCTTTAGAATGCTAAATTTGATGTTTGGTGGCTTAAAAATCGTTTGTTTATATTAGCGCAGATTTTATATATAAATGTCGGTTTTGTGTTGTTTGTGAAAGTTTGGTGTTAGAATGATATTTTTATATGCTTAGACATGTTCTTTTGAGTTAATTAGACGTTGAAGTAAGATGGTACGGAGCAGATTTCCACATAAACTAAAATCTGGTGAATTTAAGCTCTGATGCATGATGCGCCAGATTGACGCATGATGTGCCAATTTACAGAGCGTTGGCGCATGATGTGACAGATTTGACGCATGATGCACCAATAACCCGGACACGCCAGATGCTTAAAAAGACATGAAATTGCACGGATAAGCTCCATTTTCATTACTTGAGTCGTCTCCTACCTCTAAACATTGACCTATGGCTTCTTATTGAGGATGGTAGAGATGATTTTGGAGGCTAAAAATCATAGATTTCATCTTCTCTTGGTAAGAGCTTCACTTTAACTTAGAAATTTTTTTTTCACTATGATTTTTCCTACATTATGGAAGATTTGAAATTTGGGATTTTTGATGAAAAAGCTTGAAGAAAACTCATGGTGAAAAGTTTCTTACCAAATAATATTTCTTAAAATTGCTATGTTTAAACTCACCAAACAACAGGTACAACAACTCGCAAGGGAGACATTTGGAAATAAAAGAACATAGACCTGCAAAGAAGCATTCAAGCCCTAGAATAATAGTCATCTTGAGCCTCGTAGTATTCTCGTTTGAGTGCTCGAAGTACGAAATCAACAAATGAGTATTTAAGATTGATAAGTAAATGGTCATTGGAACCCACAATGTTTGCATTGAAGTGCTTGAAATATAAAACCAACAACAGAGCATTTAAAATCAGCAAGTAAATAATCATTAGACCTCACAATATTTGCATTTAGGTGCTTGAAACATAAAACCAACAGCTAAGCATTTAAAATCAGCAATAACATATAATCAAAATATTGTTTATAGTTCTCCAAAATTAGTAAGAATGTATGGCCAACGTAGCATTTATAGTTCTCCAAAGGTCGATGCCAAAGATATGAATATACAATAATGATCTGATGGAATGCAGTGAACATTTTCAACTAGTTGCATTAATATAACTAGAATCATTTTTTTTATTCATGTTATATTTGTCCAGTCAAAATAAATTACAAAAGCCTTCCTAAATTACATAATTTTGAGCAAAGATTTTATAGAATGAAGAACCATATCATACTTCAATAGAAGAGCAAATGAAATTGTCTTATGTTGAGAACAAAGAATTGATTGATTTAGGATATACTCGATGATCAATGATAACAAATTTTCAATTGAAAATAAAAGAATAAATGAAAAGAAAAGAGAGCTCCAAAAATATACCTACAACTGTGTAAAGAGATGTAATTTAACTCTGTAGGAAGCCACCTAGTAGCTGTCTACCATCGTTTGGAAGCCATCTAGTTATTGCACACCTCTGTTCGGGTTCGTAGGAAGCCGCATAGATGCTGCCCATTGCTATTTGGGTTCATAAGATCTCATACATGCGCTATTCAAAATTCCTAGCTTGTTTCTTACTGGAGCTGTAGGAGATCGTAAGATCACCATACTAGCTCGCTAGTTGCAGTCAAAAATTGTAGGAGACCTTAGGATCACCTCTTTTCAGTTCCTTGTTATTGCGACAACTTGTTCATCTGTGTACTATTTTCTTCTTTTCTCTGCAATTTATTTAAAATCCCTGCAAATTATATTGTGCTTTGTGAGTTAAACATGCAACAGGAATATCAGCAGCAGATACGTCACATACGCATGTACATTTTATTTGTTATTATTTCTTCATTGCAATTACTCTTACTTTAACACATTATGCAGGTACTGAATACAATCTCACTTTTAAAACAAAATGATTTTTCAAAATTAAAAAACATTTTCAAAAAAAAAAAACCAAAAAACAAAACATAACACGTTCTTTCAAACTTACGGGAGTCCCTTGGAGGAGGCAACCCACGGTTGCAAACAAGATCTCTCCGGTTTAAATGGGTTTCACAATTCATTTAAACTAAGTTTAAAAGGAAATAGTGATGCCGGAATGAGGGAACCGTGTGATCCTAACCGATGTCGCTCTAATCAACTTGAACCCCCCCAATGATAACCAAACTGAGACATTGAAACACACCTAGTAAAACTGTTTAAACTTTAGACTTTAGGACTGTTACTGTGATGAGGAACTCGGAGCAACTTCGTGGGTAACACAACAAGGAGTTTGAAGCGGACTACAGGTGGAGGTGGTCGCCGTTCTACAACAGTAGGATTCTACACCAACTAAATTTTCCTAGTTTAAACAACTTATAGGTTTTTGAGGTAGCTCACCTAGAGCGACGTAAAACCTCACCCTCTTTTATGCCCTTGCACAACCATGTTATGCAGTGTAAGTCCTAACTCACCTTAGGTTCTGATGTTGTCATCTAGAATGACGTAAAACCTCTTATCTTTGCGGGCTATTTGCATAACTAGTTATTATGCAAATGTAAGTCCCAAAAAATGAAATTTACAGGATTCAACATTCAAATAAAATCCTCTCTAAAACATAGCCACACAGTAGGATAGTTTGGGAGGTCACTGAGGATTCCCCTCAGAATTTGTGACATCCCCTACTTTTTACTTCCTTTGGACTCCTGAAAGGATTGTTCTTACTTGAGTCATTCTCACTTGTTTTTTTTCACATCCTACCTTGAAAACCTGAACTTTGAATTCTTGAAGACTAGAACCACTTATCATTATCGAGAGTCTTCTCAAGTGATTCTCGTCACTTGGGATGTAATTAACTATAGGGGCTTGCCTCTATAGGGAACTTGGAACCCAGGTAAAATAAACCCTATTTTATTTTCGTATTAAATAGGAGAATTCGTCGGTCAAATATAAAAGGTTTGCAGACCAAATGGATGTCACAAACCTCGTAAGTTTGTATGAATTGGTCCACCGCCGTAGGGTACACTTATCTTTCTAGAAGGTGTATCATTTGTGGTACCGGGCACAATTATACAAATTTATTCGGAAAATGAGATTCAGTCGGTTTCATTTTTTAAAATTAAAATACACCATTTTCATAAAATTATATACCTTTTAGGTTAAATTAAATCATCTAATTTTCAAAACTATAAAAATACTTTTCGAAATAAAAAAAAAAGTTGACCGACAATTTCTGGCGACTTCGTTGGGGATCGAACCCTGTACCTCTCGCACGTAAAGCAAATAGAGTTAGATTTTTAATTTAGTAATTTATTTGTATTTTCTTAGAATTCCTAGTGGCTCCCTGAGCTAAGAGAGGAAGGTCGTCCAAAGATTTTGATTCACGAAGATTTGTCAACTTCAAGGCCCAACATAGTTAAAATACACAAATAGAGACCAGAAGAGTGATCCAAGAACGGGCATTTGCAAACCGAAGTGGAGAGATCAAAAGGTTAATCCAATCCAAAAATTGGAAAAGATTCTGCTACTTCACTGCAACAGCGATTGTCCCCAAGATTCGAGAGTTCTATACTAACTTGAGGTTCACTGAGGGTGACAACATACTGGTTACAAGTAAACAAGTTGAATTTATTGCTGATGGATCAAAACTTTTCATGGGCTGAGAAATGCATTTTTTGACGAGTATGTTGCAATTGTGGTGACTGATTCAAGACTGTATGAGTGCTTGCATTTTTGACTGATGGAAGTGGAGAGTGGAAAATTAAGAATAACAAGATTTTTAACTTTTCTGCTGTAATGTTGACTAGCCAATCAAAGGTATGACATTACTTATTTTTGCTAGATTATTGCCAACGAATCATCCTACCGATGTTACGAAAGATAGAGCTATGTTGAGCTATTGCATTCAGAACATGAAAGCAACAGAAGTTGGTGCACTTATAGTTCATCATACTCAAAGTATAGCTAGTAGTTCTACAACTAGTGTTTTGGGTTAGCCTGCTCTGATTTTAACTTTACGTGAGCAATCAAGAGTAGAATCTCATAAAAATGAAGAAATATTATAGCCATATAATCTTATTGGGAGGCATATGATTTAGAGAGTTGAATAATTTGTTGAATCTAAAGGGGAAAGGATCCTCTACATCAGCTGTAGGGGCATCTACTTCCCACTCTGCATCATTAGAAAACATTATGGACCAACTCATGATTCAACAGATGGACATAATTAATATTTAGAGTTAGTTGGGAGATATTGGAGCAAAAAATGCTGATAATGATGAATATCATCAGAGTAGACTTCAACATGATATTGATTTTGAAAATGATATGGTGATACATTTTAGTTGAGAGCCCAATGTGGAATATCCTCCTTACCCCAGTTTCACCCCCTATGCTCCTATTCAGGATGAAGATTAGGAAGAAGAAGAAGAAGAAGATGATGATCATGAGGAAGGATATGAAGACTGATATTTTTATGAGTCTAGAGTAGTTTGTTTTTTCAGTGTTTGTTTGTTATTTGTGATTGAAATGTGTTGTATTTTCATTTGAAAACAGTTGTAGTAAAAACTTTCATGTTGCGTTATGGACATAATTGTAATAGTAACTGTAAACTTTTACTTTTTCTGCATTTTTAGTATTTTCACTTTTTGTATTTCTATTCATAACAAGTTCTTTAGAATATATTATGTTTTATTTAATGCTTTAAAGCATGTATGTTTTTATAGTCAGTACCTGCAGTATACCAAAGCCCAGTTTTGTAATTAGAAATCTTCACAGGTCATTTTTAATTTTCATGCATTTATTTTTTTCTTTCACCTACTAAAATTTTTACTAAAACATTTTTAAAATTACTTAAAAACCTAAGTTTGGGGGGAAGAAAAATTTCTTTTGAAAATAAATAAACTAAATTTTACTTGTC
>JXCR01144972.1:35430-69235 GCA_002079205.1 Phalaenopsis hybrid cultivar | reverse complement strand
ATATATATATATATATATATATATATATATATATATATATATATATATATATATATATATATATATATATATATATATATATATATATATATATATATATATATATATATTAGTGTGTTTGCTTATTTTAGTTGCTTATTTTGTTTGTTTATGCATAGTTTAAGATCGATATGTTTAGTATCTTACGATTCAGATTTAGAATGAACAATTAGAGAAATTTAAAACCAACAAAAAGAGGTATGGATTTGAACAAATGGCTAGAAGCTTAAATAATTCAGGAATAAAAAATGAACATAATCAGAGACCTTTAAGAGATTATGTTAATTCTACAACAGATGAAACTCATTTGAGTATACAGGTCTCTATTGTAGCTACCAATTTATTTGTGCTTAACCTGCTATATTATCCAAATGGTACAAAATAATCAGTTTGGGGGAAAACTCACTAAAGATCTTAACTTACACCTTGCTAGTTTTTTAGAATTGTGTGCAACATTTAAAAATGATGGAGTGTTGAATGATGTCTCCAGATTTAGAATTTTTACTTTTTGATTAAGGGATAAAGCCAAGATGTAGTTAAACTTGTTAGCATCTAGATCTATCAAAACTTGGGGGAGCTTATCACAAAAAATTTTATCTAAATATTTCTCACCATCAAAAACTGCTAAGCTTAGAAATGACATTACATATTTTTTTCAGTTTGAAGGAGAATAAATTTAAGAAGCTTGGGAAAGATTTAATGATCTCCTTAGGAAGTGCCCACACCATGCATTACTAGAATGGCTAATAATTCAAACTTTTTTAATGGATTGGTTGGATCTCTTAGATGTATAATTGATGTTGTTGCTGGTTGATCATTAATGTCAAAACCATTCGATGGAGCATATTTTTTAATTGAAGATATGGCTACTAATAATTTTCAATGGCCCTCCGTTAGAGTAACTCAAAATAGAGTAGCTAGTATTCATGATTCTGATGAAATATCTGCGTTGGCTGCTCAAATTGTTGCAATATCAAAGAAGATAGATCGGTATGGAATGAATTATGCTCAGACACATCTTGTGCTTGGGGAAAATTTATTGGAAAAAATGACAGATTCTCAAGCTTTGTATGAGACTTTAAATGCAATGAACAACCGATCTAATAATCCTTATTCCAATTATTATAATCCTGGTTGCAAAAATTACCCAAATTTTTGTTGTATTAACAATGGCTCTAATGCTGTAAATCTGCAATGGGGGAACAAACCTGTGAACCCATTGGGAAACTCTAATAATGAGGAAAATTTTTAGCTACAAACCTTATTACCCTCTAGGTTTCAATAGCAATTCATAGATTAAGGAGAAGAAATTGTGAATGGAAGAATTAATATTGCAAGTGGAAGCACAATTACAAAGTCAATGAGCACAATTACAAAGTCAAGGAGCTACAATTTGAAACTTGAAAAATCAAATGGGATGTATTTGTAGTACACTTAGCAATAAAACTCCAAGAACTTAGCCTAGTAATGTTGAAGTTAATCCAAATGATCAGAATAAAGAGCAAATCAAGGTTATTCAATTGAGAAGTGGAAAAGAATTGCAAACAAAAGTTCAAAATGAAATTTCAGTTGAACTCTAGAAAGAAGGGGTGGAATATGAAAAGTCTGGTAAAGATTTTCATTTTAAGTTAGAATATCCTATCAAACCACTGAAAATTACTGTAGAAGGACCACCAATCCCATTTCCTCAAAGATTAAAGCAGTATAACAAAGATAACCAAATTACAAAATTTTTGTAAATATTGAGGAAATTCATAATAAAAATTCCATTTCTTGAAGCATAGAAACAAATGCCAAGATATCTGAAGTTTATGAAGGATATACTTAATAAAAAAAAGGAAGTTTACAGATAGTGAGACGGTTATACTTATTGAGGAGTGTAGCACTACAATTCAGAAAAAGCTTCCTAAAAAATATAAAGATCCTGGTTGTTTTACTATTTGATTTCCTATTAGCGAAAGAAATTTTGGAAAACCTTTATGTAAGTTGGGAGTCAGTATTAATCTTATGCCTCTATCAATTTTCAGAAGGTTGGGTTTAGGAGAAATTTCATCTACTATTGTAAGTCTTCAGTTTGTTGATCATTCAATTTCCTATTCTAAAGGAGTTATAGAAGATGTTTTGGTAAATATTGATAAATTTATCTTCCTATTGATTTTATTATGTCAGATATGGGGGAAGATAAAGAAATTCCTATCAATTTAGGAAGACCATTTCTTGCCACTGGAAGAGCTTTAATAGATGTGAAGAAAGGAGAATTAACAATGAGAGTTAGTGATAAAGAAGTTACATTTAATATTGTAAAATTAATGAGATACACAGCAAAAGAAAGAGATGATGAATGCTTCAGAATAGATATTAACAATTATTTAAGCAATGAATATTTCACATATACATTTGAATAGAAAATTGTAGAAGAATTTTTGGAGTACAAGGTTGATGATATAATTTAAGATAGATATATGGAAGTGAGTACTGAAGAATTAGATTATGTTCAGGAACAATTTAAATTGTTAGTTTCTACGGATAATAACAAAAATTTGATTTCTTGGATAATAAAACCCCCAGAACTAAAAATGAAAACACTTTTTAAACATTTAAAATATGTCTTTTTAGGATATTTTCTTACATTAACTATTATTGTATACTTAGAATTATCTGAAGCATAAGAAAAAAAGTTGTTGGAAACGTTAAGAAAACATAAGAAAGTCTCTAGATGGACGTTAGTTGATATTAAAGGAATCAGTCATTTGCTTTGTATGCACATAATATTATTGGAAGAACATCTTGAACCAAAAGCTGATCCTCAAAGGAGATTAAACCTTATGATGAATGAAATTGTAGAGAAAGAGATTTTAAGAAGGTTAGATGCTGGAATAATATATTCTATTTCAAACAGTACTTGGGTGAGTCCAAGTTATTGCATTCCTAAGAAAGGGGGTGTGACTGTTGTGAAAAATGAGAATAATAAATTAATTCCATTAAGACAAAGCACTGGTTGGTGCATTTTCATTGATTAATTCAGCCACTAGAAAAGATCACTTTCCTTTACTCTTTTTGGACCAAATGTTGGATAAGCTAGTTGGGTGCAAATATTCTTTCTTTTTAGATGGATTTATATCAGCTTTCATCAAATTCCAATTGCTCTAGAGGGTCAAGAGAAAACAACATTTATTAGTCCTTATGGTACATTTGCTTCTCGACGAATGCCCTTTGGTTTATGTAATGCACCTGTGACATTTCAAAGATGCATGATGTCAATTTTTTATTGATTTAATTAAAAAAGGGATAAAGGTCTTTATAAATGATTTTTTAGTGTTTGGAACTTCATTTGAAATATGTCTAAGTCATTTAAAGAAAGTTATAGAAAGATGTGAAAAGACTAATTTAGTATTAAACTAGGAAAAAATGCTAATTCATGGTTGTAGGAGGAATTGTACTTTGGCATAAAATTTTAGAAAATGACATGGAAGTAGATCCGGCAAAAACTCAAGTTATAACTAACCTACCACCACTTACTAGTGTACGAGGAGTTAGAAGTTTCTTAGGACATGCTAGTTTTTACAGGCAATATATTAAAGATTTTTCCAAAATTACAAAACATTTATGTCAACTTTTGGAAAAAGATATAAAATTTGATTTTAATTAAGAGTGCCTTAATGCCTTTGAAACATTCAAGAAAAAAATTATCATTGCTCCTATAATTTTTTCACCTAATTGGGAGAAACCATTCGAACTAATGTATTTGGAGCTTTTTTAGAGCAGATATATGAAAAATTTTTAAAGTTATATACTATGATAGTAAAACTCTAAATGTTGCTCAAATTAGTTATATCACTAATGAAAGAGAGTTATTAGCTATTATATGCTTTTGATATGTTTAGATCAAATCTAATCGGACCTAAATGTGTTGTGCATACAAAATTCTCTACTATAAAATATTTGATGCAAAAGAAGATGTGAAACCAAGATTAATTAGATGGGTACTTTTGATGGAAGAATTTGATTTTTTGGTGGTAGATAGAAGAGTATATGATAATCAAATAGCAGATCATTTATCTAGGCTAGAATAGGAAAAAACATTTGATCTTGAATGAGAAATTAATGAAACTTTTTCTGATAAATAACTTTATATTGTAAAGAATGGGAAATACCGTGGTATGTTGATATTGTAACCTACATTGTTAGGATTATTTTACCATATGGATTGACAAAGCAACAATTGAATAAAATTACACTTTTTGGATGACCCATTTTTGTACAAATAATGCAATGATTTAGTTATGCGGAGACGTGTGCCATACAAAAAAAAATTGAAGAAATTATCCAAAAATGTCATGAATTTAGGGGTCATTTTAAAATTGATAGAATTATTCATAAAATTTTACAATCTGGATTTTATTGGCCTACTCTATTTAGAAATGTTAATATATATATATATAAACATGTGATTAGTGTCAAAGGGTAGGAAATATTTCTAGAAGAAATGAAATGCCTCTAAATTTTAATTTAGAAATTGAAGCTTTTGATGCATGGGGATTAGATTTTATGGGACCATTCATGCCTTCATTTGAAAATATATATATTGATTGTGGTGGATTATGTTTCAAAATGGATAGAAGCAATCGCTTTACCTAGATGCAACGCTCAGAGTGTTTCAAAATTTTTAATTAAAAATATATTTACAAGATATGGAATGCCAAGAGTAATCATTACTGATGGAGGATCTCATTTTAGAAATGCAACAGANATATATATATATATATAAACGTGTGATCGATGTCAGCGAGTAGACAATATTTCAAAAAGAAATGAAATGGCCCTAAATTTTACTTTTGGAGTTTAAATCTTTGATATTTGGGGAATAAATTTTATGGGACCATTTATACCTTCATTTGATATATATATATATATATATATATATTGCAAAAAAGAGCATCTAGTGGCTCCCTACTTGTTAGAGTAAGAAGCTGTTACAAGATCCAAACTACTAGAGGAAAAGTTGATTCAATACAGGAATCAACCAACCTCCCAAAAGAAAAAGACAAATAACACTACAAAGGAGCAAAGAATAAAGCTTAGAAAAGCACTAAAAGGGCCTTCATCAAAAAGTGAAAAAGATGAACTTCAGTTGGAACAAAAAACTGTCTACCTGCATCATGACTTGCAATTTTGAAATGTGGGATCTCGATCATGTCTCTCTGTAGATGCTCCCCACTCCAGCTCCAAATTTTTGTAAAGCTACCACTATCATCTCAGTTTAGGTATGGAATCTTCAAACTTAGTCCTGTTTCTCCCCATCCAGATAAGCAAAGCAATAATTAGAGGTATAGCAGCAAAATGCCTCTAAAACCAGAAACTACCAGCAGTGGTTAGCCTCTCCCTAGAAAAGCTGCTTACCTTCAATGTTCAGATGTTTCAGCAGCAGGTGCCACACATCTAAAAACAAGGAGAGAGGAGAGGTCTCCTCTTATCAAGAAAACAAGCTCTAGAGGAGGAATCACATCCATCTTTGGTACCATAGACACTGCTCCTTGATGAGCTAGCCAATTAGCACACCTGCTACCGTCCCTTAGGATATCATTCCAAATAATCTGTATATTACGAGTGGTTTTCATGTAGGCAATTTGCTTGAAAAGAGAGATCAGGAACCAAGGTGAGGAAATGTTATATTTTAGCAATTGGACCAGCCAAGAAGAGTCCAGTTCCACTATGAGCAGGTTCCAACCCATGATAGCAGCAATTTTAATTTCCCAGACAACAACTAAAGGTTCAACATGTAAAGCATTAATGGCTTCAATAGGTGAATCAAAATATAGGAGGCATTCCCCAACATGGTTTCTGAAAATCCCTCCAATTCCAGCACTATTCCTCTTAAAACTACCATTAGTCTTAAACTTTATCCAAGGGTATAAGGGTTTTCTCCAATGGATCATAATAGAGTTTAAATTGGCAGAATGAGAGCTCTTGGAATTTTTAAAGTGAGACAACTCATAATCCTTGACTTTGTATCCCATGAATATGATTATCTTGAAGATATAGGCTTGACAGTTGATACTAATTTAGACCGCACTAGTTTCAGCACCCTCATATTTGCTGCTATTCCTTGCCATCCAGATAAACCAGACAATAATGAAAGGAATTATTTCAGCTTGGTTATCTTTCTAGGTTCTCCAACAGACAATAAAATTATCAAAATCCAATAGATGAGAGGGGTGATTGAGTTTTGAAGCAACCTGCAACCAGACATCTTTAGCAATAGGACAGGAGAAAAATAAATGAGTAAAGGATTCCTCATGTTGGCAGCATAGACTACATTTTGATGGGCCTTTTAAACCCTTAAGTTTAAGGATATCTTTAGTAGGAATAATGTTGTGGAAACATCTACAAGCTAAGAAGGACATAGAGGGACTAAGATATTTTACCCACATGGCTTTTCCCCAAGCCTTTGAAGGCCATGTATGTAAGTTATAATAAGCATACTTGGTAAGTGAAATATGAGGAGGATTTTTTGTCACAATTCTGTCAGGATTATGTGGAGTAATAGGTGTCTTGGTAATTTGATGCATCTATTCTGAATTCACAAGAGAGGTCGACACATCTTTATTCCAGTGTTGACCATTCCAACAAAGCTGAATTGGAAGGCTAAAGGAGGAAACAAGAGTGATAGGTGGATCTAGCTTACCATTATAACCAATTATCTAACCAAAAATCAATTTTGCCTTCCCCAAAATCCCAAATAAATAAATCTTCAGCAGCATTTCTTATTTGGAGAAGTTCAGACCAAATTCTAGAATCCCCAGGTTTCTTCAGAATGGTTGTTGGATGGGAGTGTTTGTAATACTTCATCATCATACTATTATCCCACAAAGATTTCTACTCTCTGAATTTGATCCAAAGTTTGCAATAAAAAATGTCATGTAGTTGTTGGAAGGATTTCATACCAAGTCCACCAGCAGAAAAAGGGAGACAAAGTTTATCTCATCGAAACCAATTAGCCTATTTATGTTTCCCTTCCTATAGGAACTTGTTCAACATCACCTCCAATGTCCTATGGGTAATCTTTTTCATTTTCAGCATTTGCATGATGTACATAGGGAAGGAGGAGAGAATACTTTTAACTAAAGTCAATCTTCCCCCTATGACAAATAAGCATTAGTCAAATAAGAGATCTATTTAAAGACTTTAGAGACTATCTCATCAAATTGGGTTTGCTTCTTCCTGCCCTTGATTAACTGTACCCCAAGATAAAAGTAATGGAGTGATAGTAGATTTTAATCCTGTGTAGTCTTTGACCCAATTCTTATTAGCAGAAGGAATCTGTTTGCTAAAGATAAGTTGGCATTTGTTAAAATTCAAGGAAAGACCAGAGATTTACTTAAAAAGATTCAACAGACCGAACACCTTATTTACTGTAGGTTTGGAAGCATTAGAAAATAAAATAATATCATCTGCATAACTTAAATGGCTTATTGAAAAGTTAGCTTTATTTTAAAACCTAAGGTACTCCTTTGCAGAGAAATGTTGATTAAGAAGCCTAGAAAGATAATCCATTGCCAATATGAAGATAAATGGAGAGAGGGGGTCCCCTTGTTTAATGCCTCTAAAGGATTGAAACTGCCCTTGAGAATTACCATTCAATAGGATGGTGTATGAATTGTTTTGAAGCCATCTTTGGATCAGCTGACAGAAAGAATCTTTGAAACCTCTTGATTTAAGAACTTCCAAAATAAACTTCTAATTGATTCATAGGCTTTTGAGACATCCAGTTTATACATGAGGTTGCCCCCCTGCATGGCCTCTCAATATCCAAGAAAAGTTCTTAAGTGATTAGGACATTATCAGTCCTACAACAAAGGCAGATTGGCTAGGATTACCCAACAAAGGCAAATGTGGTTTAAGTCTAAACACCAAAAGCTTTCTAATGAGCATAGACACACAGTTGTAAGAGAGATAGGTCTGAAATGATCCCACATAGATTTATTTTCCCCTTTGGGAATTAAAGTAATGATGGATAGAGCAAAATAATTCGGCATGTCAATCCCCTTGAAGAAGGCCTAGACAGCCTCTGCAATGTCCACCTTCATAATAAACCAAGCTAGTTTATAGAAGATGGAGGTAAACCCATCAGCTCTAGCTACTTTATCACCATCAATAGAACGTAAAGCTTGCCAAATTTCATCTTCAGAAGGAACAAATGTTAGATCCAAACTATTAATCTCAGAAAATTTATCATTAAGAAGGTTAGGGTTGAAATATTAAAGGCTTGAAGTATTGGGGCAAGACAAAAGAGTTTTAAAATTTCTGATAGCATTCAGATGAATTTGATCAGCCTCATGAGTCTAACAACCATTACAATCCTTGATTTTAAAAATGGTATTAGATTGTCTTCTATTTTTAATACAAGCATGGTAGAATCTTGTATATCTGTCCCCATCAACAAATTTTTTTAAAGCTGCCTTTTGTTTTTAATACTATTCCTCCCAATGAGTAGCTTGAAGAAGATTTGCATTAGCATTAATAAGAGTTAGTTCATCAGTGAGGCCCAACTAAATGTTTAATGTTGCCCGTTTGATAGCTTTTTCAGCCTCTTCAACCTTTGAAGTTAAGTTACCAAAATAATTCCAATTCCAAGCTTTAAGATGCTTAGCCACAGTCTTCTGAATCTACCACAGTCTGATCCAAGGGGGAGGGATTTAACAGGAAGCCAAACATACTTTAAGAAAGAGAGAAAATCAGGATGTTCCACCTAAGCATTGAAGAATCTGAACCTTAAGATGGGTGAGGAATGAGTAGGGGAGATAGATATTAACAAAGGCCTGTGATCAGAACAAGTGTAAGGCAGATGAGAGGTAGAAGTAATAAAATTGGTTTCCAGCTAAGCATGATTGACTATGAATCTATTAATACTTTCATAGAGCTTTCCTCTCTTCCAAGTGTTAAGAGGACCCTGATGTGGAAGTTCAAAAAGGTCATTGCTCATGATGTTATCAGTAAATAGTAGCATCTGGTTGATGTCAACAGGTTTCCCACCTTATTTTTCATTCAATCTAGCCACACTATTAAAATCCCCACCAATAATCTAAGGTCCATTGATTGAAGACTTCAACTACTGAATTTGCTTCGATAAATTAACTTTTTCACCTGCAGAGCTGCCTGGATAAATGAATGTAGCCTCAGTGTTAAGGAAATCCCACTGCAGATTGACATGGAAAAATTGAGTCTGATTCTCCAAGATCTGAACTTTAATATCCTTCCAATAAAAAAGCCAGATTNTATATATATATATATATATATATATATATATATATATTAATTACAGTGGACTATGTATCAAAGTGGATTGAAGCAATCGCTTCACCTCGATGTGATGCTCAGAGTGTTTCAAAAACTTTAATCAAAAATATTTTTACAAGATATGAAATGCCGAGAATAATCTTTACTAATGGAGGATCTCACTTTTGGAACAAACTAATTATAAAGTTGGTGGAAAAGAATTATATTATAAGTAGGATTGCAAGTGCTTATCATCCCAAGACTAGTGGTTTAATAGAAGTATCTAATCGCAAAATTAAAAGAATTTTGGAAAAAAAGCTATAAATCTTAAAAAAAAGGATTGGTATGCTAGATTAGATACTGCATTATCGGCTTATAGGACAACTTATAAGACACCCATAGGAATGTCCTCATATAGATTAATTTTTTAGAAGACTTGTTACTTACTAGTAGAATAGATTTTAATTTTAATTTAAAAGATTCTGGTGAGAAAAGATTATTGCATTTCAATGAGCTTGAAGAAATTAAGAATGAATCCTATGATAATGCTAGGATATGTAAAGAGAAAATGAAAGAATGACATGATTGAAGGATAATAAAAAAGGAATTTGAGCAAGGAAAAGAAGACTTTTTATATAATACAAGATTGAGAAAATCCTTTAAAAAATCTGTCTTTACCAAATTTTATGGAAGATTTGAGAGTTATTTAGATTTAAAACAAAATGATGCAGAGATTTGAATTGCAGCTAGATCTGCCATTTTCCAAAGAGCTGGTGTCAGAAGCGTCACGGTTACCAGAACAGGTTTGGAATATTCTAAAGGTAGTTTTAGGGGGTTTTCTTCCGAGTAACTCCCAGAAACTGGATTTTGAAGTTATTTAAAAGTAGAAAATAAACAGAAAGTCACCATTTCTCAAATCATATGGCTTCCGACTCTAAAGAAAACGCTAGATATGAAATTTTCAACAGGACGAAGTTCATCAGTTTTGATAGGCATAAGTTATATGATCGAGTTTTTATAAAGAAGAGATTAATGAAGGAACAAGGAATTGTGAGTCAAGGATTCAAAACACCAAATGCTTGAGTGGAGGAGATTATTGCACAGAGACCCTGAGAAGTGCTTCGTTGTACCACTTCTATGATAGTAGTTCCTGTGGTGAAAAAGTTTTATGCTAATCTTCATGAAATTAATCAAGGTATTCTTTATGTTCGAGGTAGGTGGGTACCATTCGCTCCTTCAAGAACAAGCAATTTGTTTAAGATTGAAAGTGTCCCTATTTATCACTAAGCAAATTTTTCCCCTACAAGAGATAACATGAATGAACTTTATGGATTCCTTATTGATGAAGATGCAAATTGAGAGACAAGAGATAATGGACATGTTAGTTTTTCTTAATCATTATTGAATCCTGCATCAATGGCATGACATTTCTTTATTACATCAAAACTACTTCCTACCATATAAATTAGTAAAGTGACTAAGGAAAAGTGCTAATTTGAATTATTGTATTCGAACTGGAAGACTTATTAATGTGGATGCTTTAATTGTAAAATTTGTTTTGGGTTTGATAATCAATGGAATGATTTATGGATTGAGTCATCCATCTACCATATTACTACTGTGCAGCTAGTCACAAGTGCCTTAAAAAAGTTGAGAAAAAGTGCTTCTCTCTTAGAAGCCTATGGAACTAGAGTTTTATTGCAACTACATAAAAAATGGGGAGGAGAATGATATGAATATTCTTATGGATCAATCATCTCAAAATTCATCACATATTCAACCCTGCTTTCCTTACAGTTCACATGACATTTTGTAAAGGATCAAGAAGTTGGAGAAAGAGGTACAAAATATTGTGCATTCAATTGGAAACATTTATGATAAAGTTGATCACTTAGATTGGAGGATGAAAGAACAAATTGAACATATCAAGCTTATTGAAGAAGGTATGGTGCAAGTGATTAAGAAAAATTCTTGGATTGTAGAAGATTAGACAAACTAATTTCCTCACCAAAATTTTTACAATTTATACATTCACTACCAATCTATGAGAAATATTCCAGAAGATGAAACTCAAGAAGATGTTTGAACTCATTTTAGTACAGAATTCGTAATTATGATTGCTAATATGTGTTATATGTTTATGTTAGATTTCATTTACTTTTATTGTTGAACTTTATTTGTGTCATATGTTGAGCATTTGATATTTAGTCTTCAACATTACTTTGTATGGTTTGATTTCGACGCTGAATTAGATGTATTGGCTTCAAAAATGTTGGTTTATAATCATTTGGATTTTATATATAAATGTAGGTTTTATGTTATTTGTGAAAACATTTGTTAGAAAAATTTTTAATTATGAATATTAGTGTTTAATTAAGTTATTAGAGATTGACATCGTTTGGAATACAACAGATTTAAAAAGAAAATCAAAATATGAAAATGTTTGGTGTTGGTGCCAAAGGCACCTATTTCCCAAAAATGCCCAGATGTATTTAAAATCATGAAAAAACACCTATTGGGTCGTCTCCTACCTCTAAATTAAGGTTGAAACTCAACCTAGCGCTTGTCATTTGGTGTATTTGAGGGGATTCGAAGGCTAAAAAATCTTGGATTTTATCTTCCCTTGGTAAGAGCTTTACTTTAACCTATAAATTTTTTATTTTCACCATGGACTATTCCTACATTATGGAAATCCAAAAATTTCAGTTTTTATTGAATAAGTGTAAAGAGAACCCATGTTGAAAAGTTTCTTACCAAATAGTGCTACTTTTGGAGTTTTATTTATGATATTATGAATTTATTTGGACTTTATGTGAATGTATTTAGAAATTCCTATGGCTCCAAGTGTGAATAGAGGAAAGCCTTCGGAAAATTTTGATGCGAGGTGATTCGTAAATTTGAATGCTCAATACAATTATAATACTATGATAGGAACCAAAAAATTGATTCCAGAATGTGCATTTTCAAACTTGAGAGGAGAGATTGAAAGTTTGATAATTGCTTGAAACTAAGAAACCTTTTTCTATATCATCACAGTAGCCATTATTCCTATCATTCAAGAATTTTATGCCAATCTTAGGGTGAATATGTATGAACACATTTATGTTAGAGTTAAACTTGTTGAATTTACTCAAGAAAGAATCAATGCACTTTATACACTATGAAATGAATTTCATTGTGAGTATTTTGCATTTGTTCTTTCTGATTCATCACTTGATGAAGTAATTGCCTATCTCACAGATGGAAGGGGAGAATGGAAGAGTAATAATAAACACAAACTTAATCTCTCCTCTTCCATGTTGAATGTGAATCCAAAGTATGACACTACTTTATCTCTATAAAATTGCTTCCAACTAATCACCTGAGTGAAGTGAATAAGGAAAGATAAGTACTTAATCTTTGCATTCAACAAATGGAAGATGTTAATATTGGTGCTCTTATTGTGCATAATGGTCAAAGTATTGGTAGAAGTTGGATAGCTAGTGGTTTGGGTTATCATGACCTGATTCTTACTTTATATGAACAATTAGGAGTAGAACTTCATAAGAATGAAGAAATGTTGCAATCACTTAAGCCAATTGGAAAATCCATAGTGCATAAATTTGAATCATTTGCCGGATCATTGTTAGAAGCTCAAGACCAGCTGTAGGACCATCTACTTGTAGTTCTATTTCATTTGAAAATATTATGGAGTAGCTAATGATTCAATAATCATATATTATAGAAATGCAAAAATGAATAGGTGGTTTGGAATCAAGAAATACTTACAATGATGATTATAATCAGAGAAGAGTACAACATGACATCGCATATCAAGAGGTGATGGTTAAACTTCTGAGGGGTGATTATACTTTAGAGTTTCCTACATGCCCCAGCTTCACGCTTTATATGCAAGAAAACAATTGAAGGCATGTTGACCCTTGTCATCCAAAGTAAACTTGGCATCCTTCTTGAACAGTGCAGAAAAAGGCTGACACTTGCCTGACAAATTAGAGATAAAGTGTCTGAGATATGTCAACATCCTTTGAAAAGATTGCAATTGCTTCAAGTTCTTAGGGCGTGGCATTTCTAAGATGAGTTTAATCTTCTCTAGATCAGTTTCAATTCCGAGGTGCCAGACAACAAACCCTAAGAATTTCTCGAAGGTAACATCGAAGGCGCACTTTAAGGGATTCATCTTAAGGTTGAACTATTGTATCCGCTCAAAAACAATTCTCAAATCATATAAATTATCGTACTTTAACTTGCTCTTGATGACCACATCATCCAAATAACATTCATCTTAGTTATGAATGATAATATCAAAGATCCTTGTCATCGCTCACTAATAGATTGCACTGGCGTTTTTCAACCCAAACGACATTACTGTGCAACAATACACTCCTATCGGTGTCCTGAAAGCTGTGAGTTTCTCATCTTTTGGCACTATCTTGATCTGGTTATATCTTGGCGACCTATCCATAAAAGAGAAAATCTCGTGGGTCGACATGATATCAATCATCAACTTCGGAATCAGTAGTGGGAATTCATCCTTCGGGCATCCGTTGTTTAAATCTCTGAAATCCACACATACTTGAATCTAACCATTCTTCTTTTTAGCCAGTACCATATTGGCCAACTTAGTTGGGTACTGTTCTTCATGGACAGATATAACATCTATTATTTTTTATCTTCTGGAATGACTTGTTGCTCGATCTCTAGACGAATCCTCCTAGGAGCCTATCTAACTAGAATGGCGGCTTGATTCAATCCCAACTTTTGAACGACAATCTCTAAAGCTAATCTGGGCATCTCTTCATAACTCCAGGGAAAGCATTTCTTGAAATCCAATAAAAATTTGAGTATATTCATGGAGTCTTCATCACGGAGCAAGAAGCTAACAAAGGTTGGTCTATGTTCTTTGCTATTTCCAAAGTTAATTTCTTTTAACTGGTCAATTATTGACTTAATCTCTTCTTCAAACACTGGTGAAGCATCTTCAACTAGAGAATCATGGAAGTCTTCTAATGCTTCCAAACATTCTTCATGAGGTTCATCAGTGACAACCAGGCAAAACTTTATATCATCCACTGGCCCTACCGTGCTGAACCCAAGACACTACCTTGAACTGAAAGGTCGACTGGTATTACTCCATAATTTCTCAAAGATGTGTGACTGGTCTCTTAACCACTGCTTAGGCATGACACCAAATTGAATTAATTTTCTGAACACAAGAAGAATACTACTCAAAAGGTAGTTCTGTTAATTGGGATGAAGCAACATCTTTATGTTTTACATCATTTTTAGGGTTAGAAGAAGAATAACGCTAGTAGAACTTGTTTGGTTTCTCATCAGTACCATGTACTTCCTCGACCACCAACTTCTAGATCTTGTTAGAATGGATTGGGGTTATGGTCACAGTCTACACATAGTTGTTGATCATGTCATACATTGATTTGTACTCTTCATTCTTTACGTCATCTAGAGATATCTCAAATTAGGGCTTCTTAGGATTTATCATCGTTGCTTTTTTCTTGATTACTTCTTCCTCGTAATCATTTTCCCAATAAATGTTGATCACTGAATTCTTTTGACTAACACTCCCATTATTTCTACCTTGACCTTGTCCCCTGTCTCGACCTTGGGTGTGAGCTCTAGAGAAACCTTCACCATCTCGTCACAAGGGAGTGGTGAGGGGCTGCTGAACTAGAATCAGATGTTCTTCATCTTGTGTCCTTTTTGAATATTTTGCTATGATTGGTGTGGTGTTCCTAGAGAAAATTGTCTTCTTTGGAGGTGTGTAGTAAGTAGCATCCTCATGGATTCCAATTTCATGCAAACAGAATTGTTGTAAATCTCCCTTAACACATCATTCTTGACTGCCTTCATAGTACTTTATACACTGGTGCAAAGATGACAAAACAATCTAGTACTCGTAGATCCAAAGTTGACTCAGTAGGGCATTGAATGATGTCTAAAAATTAATTATGTGGAATTTTGCGGTTGTCCTTATAAGAGCACCGATCACCATATGTAATGTTATCGATCTAATAGCTCTTTCTCCTCTCTAATTGAAGCCTCTTAATATAATTTTATTTATCTTGAGTTATAGGGCATCAATTTCTAAATAGGCAAAAGTGCAAAGATTCTTCATATTTAAAGATCCTCTCGGATCAACTAACACCCTCGAAACTGTAAACTTGCCAATGGTGACTGAAATGTATAAAGATTAGTTATAGTTCACTGTAGCGAGCAAAAAGTCATTATTTGTGAAGGTAACTCCGTACTGATCCCTTAACAAGTAGAGCTCATCCAAGGAGTTATCGGCCAATTGAGCTAAGAAAATTTCTGGATTGAGTAAGACCCTAACAAGAGTTTCCCTCATCTTATTTGATAGGATCAGAGCATATTAGATGCTTAGTTTAGCGGGCAACTTCTGAAGATTGGCTAACTCGTTTTACTTCCCTTTATTATTACCTGTTTCTTCAATTACTTCTTGAATGGGTACTTTATTTGTTGGCAGTGTCGGCTCCCCAAGAGCGACCAAATGCATTGCATTGTCTTTTGGGCCCATTCATGGAGGTAAAAATTTTCTACTTATTAAGTTGATCTCTATTATCTCTTCCAAGTTCTGTACCAAGCATGTAGGTGTCTTCTCTTGATATGGAACAATTGGCTCTTTTGTAATTATCTCGAAGTTATAGGGTTCAAGTTCAATTTTGATAAGTGGTATCCAAAATTCACAAAGAAGTACGTCATTTCCGGAGCTATCATAACCATCCTCATCGGCACCCTTTTTCTTATTGCAATTTCTGAGGTTTTATATGATTTGAGCATTATAATTATAATTGAAATCAAGATCCGAGGTTGGTTTGGTTTTCATTAGTTACATTATTACTAGAAACAGTCAAAACGTAGCCAACATTAGAACTCTTTTCATTAAAGTGCCACACGGAGGAAAACAAATAATCATAGATAGTCAATGGCTCGAGGGATTTCTCCCCTTAATTCGAAACAACCATTTTAGGAAAAGCATCCCCTAGTTTACTCTTTGATTCTTCAATTTCTTTCTCCTCCGTGGTCTCTCCATCATCTCTTCCTAAGGTGGTTCTTCAAGGTCAATCGATAGTGCTGGCTGAGCAGTTCTCGAACTTTGAGCTGAAGCATACATCAAGGCTTTCTGAATCTGCTATAGCATCTTCCTTGAGGACTTTGTCCATGTTGTATTCCATCCATCATCAGTCATGTAAGGGTTGATCAGAATAATAGGATCAGTCAAAATGACATTAATAGAACTTCTTTTAGGTTCTTTCATGTATTATTTCAAGATTGTTATGTTCCCTCTCTTGCAATTGATCTCAAGCTTGTTCTTGAAAGTGAGGAAGTCCTCTATCTTATGCCCGAGCACCCTGCGATATGGGCAATACAAGATATGATCTTCCTTATCCACTTCCTCTAAATTTCTGGGCTCTAGTAACTAGAAGTTATATCTCTTCATCAGGTTGCAGAACATCTTACGACTTGCTTCATCTTTAAATAGATAGATTTTACTTAGAAGCTCTGAGAAGGTGTGTTTCCTCTTTCCCAGATGGTATCTCTACTTAAATGATTGCAGATCATGTTGTTGTGGTGGCTGGTGACTCTGCTGTGGTCATTATGTCTGAATCTTCATCGTTTATTTACCCTTATCCACCACTGTGATAGAACCAAAATTTTTTTAAAAGGCCTTTACTGGTTTCTAATTATCACTCTTTTCTAGGAAATTGATTTGCTTCACATCGTGTTGAAAACTTGATGTCTTACTAAGCAACTTCTTGAAAGTCTTGATGCTAAAACTCTTGAGGGAAAAGGCTATCAAGCCATGGATTCTTTTTAGTATAATTTCAATTGCATGTTGTTCTTGAAGCTGCGATTCACATTTCATGTTTAGATTTATCCATCGTAGAATATAGTCCACTAATGTCTTATCTAGTGATGTGGTGCTTATCCACAACAAACCTCTTGATAAATAGTTTTTCTAAATCTATGAATATTTTAAGTGAACATTAGGCGGCTCCACATACTAGTCAAAGACAACTCTGGAAAGGCTTCTAACAAACTGGTGAAACAATAAAGCATCACTGCCCCCACATTGCAACAACTAACACAAAAGTGGGTAATGTGGTATCAGAGGTTTTTTGTCCCGTCAAAATTCTAGAATAGATGTGGTACAGAGCTTTTAGGATAATTAACGACATTAAACTCCTCAGTATAAGTTCTACCCCTAAGAATCAATGATCCTTCTGTAGACTACGCTAAGGCCTCTCGCACCAATTGTTCAAGTACCAGCTTGAGATCCTTTTCTGGAATTAGACTTTGGATAGAATCCTTCTTAGGTTGTTCTTCTCTATTAATAGAGGTGATTTCCTTCCTTGCTTGCATGATCTGTACGACTTGTGTGGGCGGTTCCTTTGGTGGTTGAGGTTGGCTTTGGAGCGTGGCTATGGTGTCCTTCATCTCTTCCATCCTCTTTTCTATGTGATTGATCATCTCATCTCTCTGCTGAAGGAGTCTCTATATTGCCTCTGCGTCATTCCCCTCTATGACTTCCAATAGGCCAAAATCTGTTATTTGGGTAGCATTGAAATTCATTGAAGGAACTAATCACAAGATTACCCATTTAGAGCCATAGGATCAAGGGCAAGCTTACTTTATATCCTTCATGTGTGGGTCTATTGACCTCACTTTTGGTTGAGGTCTAGTTTCTTCCTTAGTAGCCTATGGTTTTGTCATAGGAATTTCATGCTGACTATTCCTAGAGGACTAGAAAAGGAACCCTCACCATTAAAAACTCTAAACTCTTCTTTGCTAAACTTGAAGTTGCACATATTGGTCCTAAACTCCAGCACTTAGTAGGTGGCACCAATATGAGAGAACTCAAGGGGAGTTCTTATAGGACTGTTTGGCCTTAGGATTGATCCTGGTGGTGTGACCTTTGTTAATTTCGCACACACTTGCACATTACACTCACTACCCTAAACCTAAGAATGCTTAGCTTTGATCCCTTAGCCTTTTGGGAGACTCATGTAGATGGTCCCTTAGGCCACTAGCCCTAGGCTAGCGTTTAGCTAAGACCAGTACATGTAAGACCCAAAGTAGAGGACTCTGTTGGTCTATGGCTCAAGTAGGGTGGTTGACACCCCAATTTTACCAAAATACTCAACTTAAACTTTTACCCCCAAATCTACCCAAATTACCAAATTACCCTTGAAACCGCAAAATTGAAAAAAATTCCCAAAATTACCTAAAATACCCAATTTTGTTCAAAAATCTTCTCAAACCATTTGAAATTACCCAAATTTCCCAAAACACCTCAAAATTTTCCAAATTACCAAAATACGCCTCATTTTGCCAAGATTACAAAAATACCCCTCGAGACCCAACTTGTCCCAAAACCTTCAAAATCATTGAAATATCCCCAAAATCAATTTGAACCACTCCATTGAATATAATTTAACCAATTTGACATATTTTGACCAAAAGCCCCAAATTGTCTTTAAAGGTCAAATTACCCTAATTCACCCCCAATGTCCACCAATTTGATCCTAATCTTCCCCAATTTCAATTCTAAACTCAAATTCATCATGATTAGGCATGATTAAAACCAAATCCAAGCCCAATTGACCCACATTTGAATTTAAATTCATGCACAATTTCAATCTTAACACAAAAATCTCCAATTTGACCCAAAGCCAAAATCTCACACAATTAAACCCCCAAATCTATCCAATAGCCCAAATTTGGCATCATAGACTCTTTAAAACACTTCCCTTCAAAGAGTTTAACCATCAATTGGCTTTGGTCAAGCCTGAATTTTACTCAAAATGAACTTGAACCAAAACCTTCACTTCTGCCCCAAATTAGCCATGTCCCAAAATTCAACCAAATTGAACTCCATAACCCCAAAAATTTCCACCCAATTGATATCCAAAGGTCTTAATGACAGTCACCCACATCGAATTGAACCATAAATTGAGCCATAGCCAAACTATAGCCTAACTCAAACCCAAATCTAACAAAAAATCCCCAAAATTGACCATGAGCCAAAATCTTCCAAATTGAAACTCGAAATCAATTTAAAATCACTTCAAACCTTTTCTAAACTTATTGTTACACTCATCTACATAAACGTGATTAATAAATTGAGCTCAATGTCATGAGTAGCTAAACCTTGCCAAATTGGTCAACCCAAGACCACGACACCACCAAGTGGACCCTAGGGACCAGCTTAAATCCACTAAGCCCAACCTACATGAGCAATGGACCCAACGTACCTAAAATTAAGGGATTTGTTTACTAAAAAGACTAATCCATTGAGATCTTTGCTAAAACCAAACACCAACCCAATTAATTACCTTGATAGACTCCTCTGAGATTCTTGAGCCACTAAAGCACCTCCTATGCCCTGACCAGCCACCCTAGTCACCGGAGGAGCTAAAAATGAGAGCCACCTTCACCCAATCCAAACCCAATTTCACCCATCCAAATTTTTTGGGATATTGCAATTTAAAGGAAGGTATATTTCATGTTTTATTGCAGGTTGATGATTTTTAGCACTTAAAGAAAAAACAAAGAAAAAAGGATGAAATTTCAAGTCAAAATGGCTTTTAGGAGAGAAATACTCAACGTCGACGACACCAGCATAAAGGAATGAGTCTAGAACAGCGGGTCCACCAATGACACCAGACTAGGTGCCAATGGCCATTTGTAGAGAGTATAAAATTAATTTCGGGACATGGGTGTCGACGACGCCATCGTAGGCGCTGACGGCGATGATGTCCGTGCAAGGCAAATATCTAGGATATTCTACAAATTTGGACGCTTTTTGAATATCTATTTGATACACCCATTGGAAAACTGACATTATGCTCTATTTAGAGCCAAAATTAATCAGAAAAAGGGGGACTAGTGTTTCATTGATTTTTCTTTAGTGTTCCATTGTGTGTATTGTGTAGAGTGGTGAGTCTAAGTGTGATTTCTCCTAACAGTTGTTGGAGATGGAGAGAAGTGAGAGATTTCTTCTTTCCTACCTCTTTGAAGAGAGAATTAGGAGTCTTATAAAGAGAGAAAGAGTCCAAGAGGAGATACAAGGGATTTTCTTCCAGGAGGAGTTAAATATAAGTGGTGTTTATTTATTTTTGTTGTATAAACTTTCTTTTAATTATGCAATTCATATTTTGTCGTATTTTTCTCATGAGGTCCAAGTCCTTTTCTTTGTCTTCCTCCCTACTCTAAGATATGGTGAAATAAATAGATAATTTAGATATGCCAATTTTCAAATATAAAATAAATTTTGATGATTTTTTCACTCTGTTCTTAATTTACTTTTTGATTTGGCCAATTGAAATGTTAGCATCTGTTGTGAAACATACTATCCGGAAAATGGAGTATGAGTTTCACAAAAAAGTGAGAATCATAATTGACTCCATGAAGGAGTGTTTCCTTCATAGAATTGAGGCAAATAAATAGGGAAATATATATTACTGGGTGAACAATTGGAAATTCTAGAGTTACAGACTAAAATCCCCAATTTAGTCTTAGTGTATGAACTAAAGTGAGAGTTAGCCTTTAGGGGAAGGGAAGTGGGAGCTCTAGAGTGAGTGCCAGTATCCTCCCAGCCTAACCATGGATTTATAGACTAAACCTAAGATTAGCCAACAGTTCTCTATAACACTTGACTGAGTGTAGAGAATTAAAATTGCTCCTATTTGGCACAAGACATAGTAAAACCATTTTTCTCTCTCATTTAACCAAAAACTCATTGTAGTGGGAAATATGTTTTTTCATATTGGATAACTTTGTCACAAAAATATAGTTTGATAGTTATTGCTTAGCTTTGCTTTACAGTTTCACTAGTAGTTAGTAATTTAGTTCTAATAGCACCCTAAACATTTGAAATTAGTCTAGTAGATTTTCTTTATTGTTGTGAATTTCCTGATTTAAATTTCTATTATGAATTTATAGCTTCCTCGTGAGATTGATATTTGGGGCTAAAATAGAAAGTCATGCATTACTTGATAATGATGCATATACTTGCGTAGAATCCCAACATAAGCTGCTTCAGTTTCTTAATAATAAATAACGAATCAAGTTTTTGGCTTCGCTGCAAAGCGGAGTCAACTTTATTAATCTTACACTTCTATAATTTCAGGATCAAGTTTTTGGCGCCGTTATCGGGGAAGGTAACGGTAAATTAAATAGATTTGGTAAATTAGGAAATTTAGCGATAGAGTAAAAAAAATAAACATAAAAAAACAAAAATCATAAAAAATATAATAAAATATATATATTTTTTAAATTTAAGAGTACTTTTAATAACATTTATTTTTGCTCATTATATTTTTTTATGCGTAGTATTGGACATAAAGTTTTAGTACCTTACGATTCAGAATTAGAACATACTATTAGAAAAGTTTGAAAACAACAAAAAGAAATTAGAAATTTGAACGAAATGGTGAATAACGTAGATAATCAAATAAATTAAAATTGACAAAAACCTTTAAAAGATTATGCTAATCCTACTGCAGATGAACTTTACATGACTATCCAAAATCCTGATGTTGTTGCTAATTCATTTGAGCATAAACCTGCTATTATCCAAATGGTTCAAAATAGTCAGTTTAGAAGAACACCTATTGAAGATCCTAACTTACATCTTGCTAGTTTTCTTGAAATATGTACTACTTTTAAATATGATGTAGTGTCTAATGATGCTATCAAGCTTAGACTTTTTCCTTTTTCATTAAGAGAAAAAGCTAAAGGTTGGTTATATTCATTAGCACCTAGATCTATAAGAACTTGGGGAGAGCTATCACAAAAATTTTTAGCTAAATATTTTCCATCCTCAAAAACTGCTAAGCTTAGAAATGATATTACATCTTTTTGTCAATTTGAAGGGTTATCGATATATGAAGCTTGAGAAAGATTTAAGGATCTCCTTAAGAGATGTCTACACCATGATTTACCATATTGGTTAATAATTCAAACTTTTTTACTATAGATTAGTAGGATCACTTAGATCTATTATAGATGCTGCTGCACATGGATCATTAATGTCAAAATCTTATGATGAAGCATATTGTTTAATAGAGAGATGGCTACTAATAATTTCATGGCCCTCTGAATGGGTAAATCGAAAGAGAGTAGCCAGTATTTATGATTCTGATGCAATGTTTATTTTGGCATCTAAAATTGTCGCTATATCAAAGAAGATTGATCAAATTAGAGTGAACCATTCTCAAATACCACCAGTGTTAGAGGAAAACTCACAAGGACATATAATTAATACTCAATCATATTATGAAACTATGAATGCTATAAATAATAAAAATAATAATCCCTATTCTAATTATTATAATCTTGGATGGAAAAATCACCCTAATCTTAGTTAGAATAATTATTACAATTCGGTGAACCCCTCAAGAAATTCAAATAACCAAGAAAATCCTAACTAAAGACCTTATTATCCTCTTGGATTTAATAATAACTCACAAGTTAAAGAGAAGAAGTTGACTATGGAAGAAGTGATGTTGAACATGGGAAATCAAATACAAAATCAAGGAGTTGCAATTAGGAATATTGAAAATCAAGTAGGACATATTGCTACCGCACTTAGTAACAGACCTTCATAAATTTTTCCTAGCACTGTTGAAGTTAATCCGAAAGATCAGAATATGGAGCAAATCGAAGCTATTCAATTACGAAGTGGAAAAGAAGTGGAGACAATAATCCAAAGAGAGACTGAAGCTGAAAAGGAGAAGGTGGAAATTGAATACCTTTGTAGTCTTACTATACCTTGTGTTATTGGTGAGAAATTTTTTGATAAAGCCTTATGTGATAAGAAGCTAGTATTAATCTTATGCCTTTATCAATTTTTAAACATTTAAAATTAGGAGAGATTTCCCCTGCTACTGTAGATTTTCACTTAGCTGATCGATCAATACCTTATTCTAAAAGAGTTATAGAAGATGTATTAGTGAAAGTGGATAAATTTAATTTTCCTGTAGATTTTATTGTATTAGATATGGAGGAAGATAAAGAGATTCCTATTATTTTGGGGAGATAATTCCTTGTTTAGATATGGAGGAAGATAAAGAGATTCCTATTATTTTAGGGAGACCATTTCTTGAAATAGGGAGAGCTGTAATAGATGTACAAAAAGGAGAATTAATAATGAGAGTTAATGATCAAGAAGTAAAATTTAATATTACAAAAGCTACAAAAAGGTGAATTAATAATGAGAGTCAATGATCAAGAAGTAACATTTAATATAGCAAAAGCTATGAAATATCTTGTGATAGAAAAGAATAATGAATGTTTTAGAATGGAAGTTACTGATTATCTAAGTAATGAGCAATTTATGGGAATGTTTGAAGAAAAATTAAGGCAAGAGGAGAATTATGAGAATGAGAATTTAGATAATGTTTAAGACAAATTTGAAATTTTGGACCTTTTGGAAAATGATAACAAAAATATTATTCTATCAAGTATTAAACCACCTGAACTTGAACTGATAGTATTGCCTGCCCATTTAAAGTATGTATTTTTAGGAGATTCATCTACATTGTCTGTTACTATATTTTCTGATTTAACTGAAATTTAAGAGCAAAAATTAGTAGAAATATTGAAAAGATATAAGAAGGCATTTGGATGGACTTTAGCAAATATTAAGGAATCAGTCCTTCAATTTGTATGCACAAAATTCTATTGGATGAACAATATGAACCTAAAGCTGATCCTCAAAGGAGATTAAACCCGATAACAAAAGAAGTTGTTAAAAAAGAAATCTTAAAATGATTAGATGCTAGAGTTATATATCCTATTTCAGACAGTGCGCGGGTAAGTCTGATCCACGGTGTTCTAAAGAAAGGAGAAGTGATGGTTGAATTAAATGAGAAAAATGAATTAATTCTAATAAGACAAGTTACTAGCTGGCAAATTTGTGTAGACTATAGAAAATTAAATGCAGCCACCAGGAATGATCCTTTTCTTTTACCATTTCTAGACCAAATGTTGGATAGATTGGCTGGGCAAAAATATTATTGCTTTCTAGATGGATATACAGGGTATCATCAAATTTTTATTGCTCCTAAGGATCAAGAAAAAAACAACATTTAAAAGCCCTTATGGAACATTTGCTTTTTGTAGAATGCCTTTTGGACTATGTAACACACCTACGACATTTCAAAGATGTATGATGTCAATTTTATGTAATTTTATTGGACGTGGAATAGTTGTATTTATGGATTATTTTTCTTTATTTGGAACTTAATTTGAATTATTCTTAAATAATTTAGAAAAATTTTTGGAACTATGTGAAAAAATTAACTTAGTACAAAATTGGGAGAAACGTCAATTTATGGTTGCATGTGGAATTGTACTTGAGCATAAAATTTCTGAAAATGACATGTAAGTAGATCCAACAAAAATTCAAGTTATTGAAAAATTACTGCTACCTACTACAGTTAGAGAAGTAAGAAGTTTTCTAGGATATGCTGGTTTCTACAGGCGTTATATAAATTTTTTTTTTAAAATTACTAAGCAAATGTGTCAACTTTTGGAAAAAGATATGAAATTTAATTTTAATGAGGAATTCATAGGAGCATTTGAATTATTGAAAGAAAAATTAATCAGTGGTCTTATAATAGTTCTACCTGATTGGGATAAATCATTTGAAATAACGTGTGATGCTAGTGATCATGTTATTGGAGTTATTTTATGGCAAAGGTATAACAAAGGTTTTAAAGTATTATAATATGCTAGTAAAACACTAAATTAAAAGATTGAGATTATTTCCAGGAAAACTAAACTCCAAATGGTTAGGACAATTTAAAGTGACTAAAGCCTATCATTATGGAACTGTTGTTATTAAAGATCCTAACACTGGAAATATTTTTAAAGTTAATGGGCATTGTTTGAAACATTGTATGAAGGGCACATACCTCAATTTAAAGAAGTTTTAATGCTAAGTCAACCCAACTAAACAAATGGTATGTCGGGCTGACGACGTTAAACCAAGCACTTTGTGAGAGGCAGCCCATACTTATTTTGTTATGTATTACTATTTAGTTTATTAAGTGTCTTATATATTAATAGATAATAATCCTACACAATTGCATTTATTATAAATTATGTAAAATATTAGTATTGGAGAAAATTTGGAATGAAATTGAATAAAAAAAATGAAAATCACAATTTTGGCTACTCGCACTAACGGTGCCCTAGATAATGGACATCAGCACCGTCAGCGCCAATCAGGAGTGCTGAAAGTGCCGAGTGCAGTTGAACGGTTTTAGATGACTTTTGGCTGGTTTTTGGCGTGATTTCACTTCATAATAACCGTCGGAACGAGTTTAAAAAAGGCTAGAAACATCCTTGGACACCTAGTAACTTCCTATTTTTGGATTCCATGGCTTCCGATTCCAAAAATACTTTGAGGTATGGAGTTTTTAACAAAAGAAAGTTTACTAGTTTTGATGCACAATGATTATATGATAAAGTTATTACAAAGAGGAGATTGATCAAGGAAAGAGGATTTGGTAATCATGGAGTGATCAATCCTACTAGTCTTATTGATAAAATCATTCTACAAAGGCGTTGGGAAGTTCTGTGTTACACTACGTCTGTGGTTGTCGTACATACGGTGAAAGAGTTTTATGCAAACTTACATAGAAATACTCAAGGTGTTGTCTTCGTAAGAGGTTAAGGCTGTAACATTTACTCTTGCAAGGATTGATGAATTGTATATGATAGAAAACATTCCAATCTATCATTAAAAAAATTTCATTCCTACACGAGATTTGATCCAAGAAGTGTATAATCTTCTGACGGATGAAAGTGATATGTGGGAGATACGAGATGAAGGATATGTTAGTTTCTCCACTTCATTACTTAATCCAATTTCAAAGTAATGGCATTTCTTTATTGCTGCAAAATTACTCCCTGCTATGAAATTAGTAGAGTTACCAAAGAATGTGCTATTTTAAATTATTGCATTCAAATGGAAAAACCCATTCACATAGGGCCTATTATATGTAAATCTATTATTGGTATCCTTATTAATGGACAAATTTATGGACTTAGGCTTCCATCTACCATCTTTTTGATTTGCACTCAAGCCCAAGTTCCATATGAAAGTTGGGAAAAGACTTTATTACCTTGGGAACCCATGAATACTATGGATGAGAGTTATTGTGGAAATGGAAATGAAGTATTGTAAGCCATCATAGATCAATATTCACATGCTTCAACTCCATTAATACCACCAACAGTTGGAAGTTCGCTTGCTTTGGAAAAGAAATTGAAGAAAATTGAAAGGGAACTTCAGAGTATTATGAATGCAGTAGGAGATCTTAAATACCTTTTGATCACCTAGATTGGAGAATGAAAGAAAATTTTGATCACACTGGAACTTTTGAAGTAGGATTAGTTTGGATGTTTTAAGAAAAAGAGTGGATCGAACCGTACCGATCCTTCTACAATTTATATGTTCATTACCAATATGTGTGAGATATCAGAGGAGTAGAAAGCACTGAAGAAGAGGCGTAATAATTGAAAACTTTAAATTCTTAATCTATTTTAGAAAATTATATATATTTAGTGTAATTGTGTGGATTTAATTTGGTTTGGTTTGTTTTTTTGCATTAGAATTTTGAACTTCATTTGTGTGTATAGTTTTGTGACAGCATTTAGTGTCGTGGATTGATTTCGACACTGATTTATAATTAGTTTGTTTAATATGTGTGATTGTGTAATTAAAAACAACGTTTGACAAAAGTGTACTTTCATATATAAAAGTTAGTTTGTTGTTATTTTTAAAAATTGGTGTTTGTGAAATGTTGTATGAATTATTGTTAGATAAGAATTTGTGTTTAGAATACTAAAAATATTTGGAGTAAGTTGATGGGAAATTGAAATTTAAAAAAATCAAAATATGGAAATTTTCGGGCCTTTAGCGCCGACGGTGCTGGATTCGGCGCCGACGGCTCACTCGACCTGATAGCAGATTTTAACCCCTAAAAATTTATAGTTTTTATTGTGGCCACCATTTTTATACTTAAGTCATCTTTAGCCTTCGGTTTGGGCAGCTAGGGCTTGATTTTGGGCGGATTTGAGGCAATTTTGTGGCTAAAAAACTTCAGATTTCATCTTATCGAAGTAAGAGCTACATTTTAAACTAAAAATTTTTTATATTTACCAAGGATTAATCTCACATTGCATGGATCCGGAAATATGAAATTTTTTTGAGAAATTTTAGTCAAAATTTTTTGGCGATGAACTCTTATTTAGTGATTTGAAGTTTAAAATGTTTTACAATTTGATTTTTTGAATTTTAGAATTTATTCGGATTTTTCAAAAATTTTTAGATTTCCAATGGCACCTAGATCGAGCAAAAGGAAAGTATAATATGATGAGTAGAGATTTGTTAGCTTTAGAGCCAGTGCTTGATTTCATAGCATTTGTGAAAATAAAAAAGTAATTCAGGACCGAGGTTTTAAAAATCCAGGAGGAGAAGTTAAACATTTGATTATTTCTCGATAGTGGGAAAATTTTTGCTATTTTACTTTCGATGCGATAGCTAGGATTGTAATGAAATTTCATGCCAACCTTCTTGAAGCTTCTCATGATTATGTATTTATTTGTGGTAAAAAGAATATAATTTACTTCAAAGAAAATAAATGAGTTTTATTCTGTAGAAGATGTGTATAGATGCCAGTATCATTTTTTTTCTATTACAGATCAGGCTTTAAATGAAATTATTTCTTTTTTGACTAGTGAGAAAGGAGCTTAGAAAATAAAAAGTGGAGTTAAAGTTAACTTTCCCCGTACTAATTTAAATGTAGTATTTAAGGCCTGACATTATTTTATTTCTGGAAGAATGATTCTGAAGAACCATTATAGTGAGGTGGCCAAAGACAAAGCAATCCTGAACTACTTGTATTCAGCAAGTGATGGATATAAATGTAGGCTCTATCATTTATATGAACACTCGATCTATTGCTCTTGGAGAGACCACTGTGGATTGGCACACATTGTTCTTATTTACACACTTTGTGAGTATGCAGGAGTTGACTTCAGACCTAATGAGGAGAGGATTGAGACTCAGAGACCTATTTGGCCTGCCAACATCAAAACTTATGAGTCCCATGTTGATTGGAAATCTGGAAGACAGGTCAGGGATATTCCTTTTACTTCTAGAACCCCTAGTGAGCCTACTTCAAGTGACCCCATCAACAGGGAGTTGTTGGATCAGATGATGATACAACAGGAAGATATTTTGAAGATGGATCATAGGGTGTAGAATATAGAGGCCAGAAATGCTCACACTGATGATCTGATTCGCTAGAAATTTGAGTATGATGCTACTTATGATGAAGCTTTAGTGAGATACCTGAGGGGTGACCATACAATTCAATCCCCTATTCACCCTACTTATACTCCATATCAGTAGCAGAAGTTAGATGTCGATGATGAGGAAGATGGTGACTAGTGATCTATTTTGTTTGCTTGTTTGTGTTTGTACTGTGTGATTGTATTTTTTGTGTTGTGATGTTGTTTAAACTTTGTTGTTATGTTTTGTGAAACTGTAATATGGAAAACTGTTTTCATTTTTAGAATTTAGTTTAGTTCTGTTGATATTTTTCGCACTTTGTTATGTTTTGTGATTAGCTCTTTCTCAGCAAATTTTATATGTATTATGTGCAATTTAATATTTTTAGCTTTGTAGCTTTCATTTTAGCAGCTGCAGTATTTTCAAAATTTATGTTCAAAAATAGGAATCTCCAACATGTATTTTTTTAATGTATTTAATGCTTTCTTTTACGCTTTATTTTTAATGCTTTTCATATAAAAATCTTTTTTTAAAAAATAAGTTTGGAGGGGAGAAGAAGAAAATTCATTTTTAAAAAGAGAGAAAGAACATAATTTTATTTGTCCTCACTTAATTATATTTTCAAAATTGTAAATTTAATATGACCTTTGGTATTAGAGTTTAACTTTGGATAATTATATTTATGTTTCTAAATATATAGTAAATTTATGTAAAACATTTTCAATAATAAAGGTTAATTCTAGGGGCTTAAATATTTTGTAAAAGAGAATAAGACTATGTTTTTTTATTTTTTGTAAAAGTAATTTATATTTTTGAAGTATTAAAAATCTTAAAAGATTCATGTAAAAAGAAAAGAATTAAACTTTATGAAATCCTTAAGTTAATATAAATTTATTAAGTGAAGAAATGTAAAAAGTTTTTAACTTTAAGAAGAAGATAGTGAAGTACAAAATCATTGAAGGTTATTTAGATATAGTAATCCTGACATATTAAAAAAAAAAGAAAAAAAGAGAGAAGAAAAGAAAGAAAGAAAAGATAAAGGAGATTAAAAATAATCCTGAAAAGAAAAGAGAAAGAAAAAGAAAAATATATATATGGGGAGAAGCTTGAGAAGATGGCTAATAAAAAATTGGCTTCACTTGAATAAACTTAAGGAAAAAGACTTGAAGGTATTTTGATATTTTGGGGAGAAGAAGCTTTAGAAGATGGATAACAAAAAATGAGAAGATCTTTATCATAATTCATATTTTTTATGTAGAAAAAAAGTTACTTGAGGACAAGTAACATGTAAGTTTGGGGGATTTTGATAGAAAAATATATGCATTTTTAGACCCATATTTTATACCTATTTTTGATGATATTGTACTTTAATAAAAGGTATTTTGATATTTTCTTGTAGGTTGTTGATTTTTAGGACTTAAAGCAAAAAGAAAGCAAAAATGATGAAATTTGGAGTCAAAATGATGTTTTTGAAGAAATGCTCAACGCCGGTACCGTCGAGGGCAGCGCCGATGGCGGAGAACAAATTAACGCGGAGATTTTTTACTCAGCGCCGACGGTGCCAAAGGCAGTTTAGACCCTGTTTCTAGAAGGTTAGATGTATTTGGACAATTTTTGAAGAATTTTTGGAAGCACTTCTTGGAGAACCAACCTTGGGCTCTATTTGGGGCTGAATTTTATCAGAAAATGGGCTCCTCTACGTTTTTCACTCCTCTACTTTCATTTTTGCACCACATCATTCCATTCCAATTCTATATTGGAGTCAATTAGTGATTTAGTTTTCATAATTTATTGTTTTTATGGTGAGATTTAGTGTGAAACTTTCTGTAAGAGTGTTGGAGAAGGAAAAAAGTAAGACATATCTTCTTCCTGCATTTCTAAGGAAAGGCTACAAAGAATTTGCTTTGAGAAAGAGTTTTCAGATAAATATTGTTTGTTTATTAGTGTTTTATGAACTTTCTTTTTTATATGAAATTTGTGTTTTGTTATTTCTTTCTCATGATATATGAGTAGTTCTCTCTGTCTTTCTCCGTATTATGAGATATGGTGAAATGAAGAGATAATATGAATGTGCCAATATTAAATTGTAAAATAAATTGTGATGATTTTTCAACTCTAAACTTAATTTACCTTTTGATCAGCCAATTGAATTTTTAAAATGAGTTGTGAAACATATGATCCAGGAAATGGAGTATGAGTTCTACAACAGAGTAAGCATGACCTTTGATTCTATGTTGGAGAACATCGTTTATGGAATTAAGTGCAAATAAATAGAGAAATATTCTTTGTTGGGTGTAGAATTGGAGAACATTTTGGGTGACAGACTAAAATCATCAATTCAGTCTTAGTGTTTAAAAACTAAAGCGAGAGCTAGCCTTCAGGTGAAGGGAAGTGGGAGCTCTGGAGTGGGAGCCGATAGTGACTAAACATTGAGATTAGCCAATGATTTTCTATGCATCGTATCAGGGTAGAGAATTAAAATTGATCCTATTTGGCACAATACATATTATAAAAATTTATCTCATCTCATCTTACTATAGCCTCATTGTAGTGGGAAGGATGCTTTTTCACATAAGAATCTCCGTTACATAAACATCGTTAATAGATTAGTATTTACTGTTTTAGATTTTTCATATTTGATTTGATAATAGTTTAGAAATTTAATTTTATTTAAATCTCAAAAATTAAAATTAGTGACAGTGATTTCAATTGACTTTCTCTGAATTTCCTAGCAAATTTGTCATTTCCAATTTGAACATTTCCCGTAGGATCGATACTTGGGGCTTAAATAGAAAGTCCATTATTATTTGATAATGATATGCATACTTGCATAAAATTTGGATATTAATTGATTATAGTTAATTAAATTTTACACAATCTATCACAACAAAAAAGTAGGATCAGTGCGTAAGCACCGGATCTGGCGCATAGGCGCCAAAACACTTTAGCACAATTTTCTTATTTTTGCTCCAAATTTGATTCTTTTTCACTCCTTTTAGCATTTTTCATTTTTCTACTTCTACTTGAAAGAAAAAAACATAAAAACCTTCCATTAAAGCGCAATATCTAAAAAATAGGAATAACTATATGTCTAAAAATACTATATATTTTAAGTGTATCAAAATCTTCCAAACTTAAAATGATACTTGTCATCTTCAATCTTTTAAAAACTAAATAAGTATGATTGTCTATATGATTTTTTTAGGAGTTATTAAAATTTAGATTTAGAAATATAGTAGTCCAATTTAGAAAATTATTTAGAGAATGAGACCAACTTAAAGTTTAGAAATTTTTATTGTTAAGAAACATGAAAATATGTGTTCCTATCTAATTCAGAAATATTGTAGATTTTTGAAATTTTGAATTTAGTCCTTGTATTATCTCCACTTAAAAAATTTTTATAAAAAATAATTTTACTTACGTATTATATCCTTAAGCTGAAGAGTTTCTCAAGTCTTATACTTCAGAAAGTTCAAATGTGGAACCAATTTTTGATTAGGCACTAATCCTCAAGCTTCCCCTTCCTTACGTTTTTTTTTCTTTTTTTTTTCCTTTTCTTTTTTTTTTTCTTTTTCATGCAAGGGTTACTATATCTAGATAGATCTTTAATGGTTTTGAATTCTACTTCTCATTTCCTAAAGCAAACTCCTGATATAAATCTTTTACTTATAAATATAAAAATAGTTTTTAAAATTATTTTCAACAAAAGAATTTTATGTATTAAAAATAAAAGTCTAAATTTCTAAATACTTCAAAAAATACATTTTTTCTTACTAAAGATAGTTACACTATATTTAGCATTTTCTACATTAAAAATTTTTAACTCAAAGTTTTTCTTCATTACTCAAAATTTTAACTAAATTTTCTTACTCGTTTCTATTATCCAATTTTACTTCCCTAATATAAATTCATATGCATGATCATTTTTCTTTTCAAATCAAATTCACTTGTAGCACATTTGAGAAGAAATAAAATTCAAGTTTTGAAAATATTTTTCATGCCCCCCCAAACTTAAATTTTTAACAAGATTAAATAATTTAGCAACAAATATAAATAAGCAGGAATGAAAATAGAAAAAAAACATGCTTACAGGAATTTTTATATCCTAATTATATNCCAACTTCGATCGACTCTAGCCGACTCCAACAGACTTCAAACGATGCAGCCTCCAGCCAACTCTGGTTGCTGCCACCTCTGGGCAACTATGGACGCTGCAACCTCCATCCAACTTTGGCCACCACCGCCGCCCAACTCTGGTTGCCTTCTTCATACAACTCAGGATGCGCCATCTCCGACAAACTCTGGTCACTGTTGCCTCCATATAACTTCGACTTACGTGATTCACAGCTCGTGCAACTCCCGACTCTGACCCTTGTGGTCTACAAATATCATCACAACTCACTACAATGACATATGTGACCAACTACAGACTAAGCTGTTCACAACTTATGCAACTCCCGACTCCGCCTTCTGCGGCCTACGGACGTCGTCACAACTTACCACCACAACCTAAGTGAAACTATGTCCTACATGGTTCATAGCTAGTGCATCTCCTGAATCTGGCCCCTGAAGGCTACAACCGTCATCACATCTCACTACTATGACTCATGTGATCAACTGTGGCCTACGTGGCTTACATCTTCTGTGGCTTCCCACTATGACCTCTGTGGCCAAACAATATCTCTGAAGCAACCATACGTAATCCACATAACCAACTACTACCATAATTTTCTACTATGACCTATACGACAAGTTGACACTACAACCGCCATCTATAATATTCACAACGAACTATTGCCTCCATAACAATTGACTATGACTCTTGCAGCGTACTATTATTGAGAATTGCATTCATTATAGTTAGATTATGATTATTATCGACGAACCACTGTTATATGTTTATAAGGATCTTTATGTTTAATTATTATTCATAGTTTTTCCCATATCAAAATTTTTCATGTAAAAATTGAGATGTCCCCTCCCACACATCACAACTTTAAAATACTAATCGCCACATAACTTCTAAAGTTAATGAAGAATTGGGATTATTTATAAAAAAAGAAACACTAACATCCGTCAAAGACGAAGAACACTCTCCTTAGCTGTATCAGCCGTTCGTGAATCGATGATGGATGATGAATC